>LIAE01010443.1:14896-26128 GCA_002287525.1 Diploscapter pachys | reverse complement strand
ACTTCCAATTCATTCATTTCCCTTGCTTATCTCACAAATACCCCATTTTCAGACCTCATCCTGCAAACTGTTGTACATGATTTTTTATTATATTCTTCAAATTTATCTACATCACCCATTTTACTTCACTATTCTTACATTTTATAGTGGAAAAAGGAAAATAACACATCTTAGCTACGATACCACTGCCCATGTAGCTATAAGACCGAATCGAAACATATTTATTCAAAATTCTCATAATAAGAGAAACTTTATCTTGGATATTTTAGGAGAAGCAATTTACCTTATATCAATATTGAAGCCACTTGGTTTATTATTATTCCCTCTTGTTATAACTGATATTGGAAATGGATTTTCTTCCCTTCTTTTTTCTGACAACTCTAATATCGACTATCGAATCTGACTGCCAAATCCGAGTACACAAGGTAGCCGCAGTCTTTTTTTGTCATTGTACTCTTCAATCAACTCGGGTTCCATTTATTTTAGTCCATTTTTATATTTTATTATATTTTAGGGCGCAATTTATGCAACAATTCTTTGTATTAGTTTCATTGGAAACCGCTCCTTTTAATTATATCAGGGATGCTTGCTTAATTTTCTTTTTACGTCAAACTTTCCTTTATCATTTTATCATTCTGCTTTGTCATAAGACTTTGTTACATCAGTCGGATTACCAATTCATGTACTTTTGCGTAGATTTAGCCAACATATATAATAGTAATCTGACAATTTTAATAAGCTAAAACGTATTACTCGCGTTTGTTTACTGTAAAGTGAAAAATCCTCAGATCTCACAGCGTACATTGACCAAATTTATTACCTAATAATATGCTATATCCAATATGTATTCTCTTATTCTTTAGTTTATGCGTATAATTTTATTCTATTTTGTATTTATAAATGACAATAAGTGCAAAATAAAGTTTGTGATCAATGAAACTGTTGCAAATATACCGAACTGGTGCTTCGGGTAAAATTCGTGTGCAGAAGTGGCATCTAGATCATAAATTATTTTTGAAAACGGCCAATTGGGTCTTATTTAGATCGGTGGAACATTGATAAAAATGAAATTTTATCCACTTTCCAATTACGGGTAGACTTGGGCATCTCGGTGGCGGACTCGTTTCCGGACAGTCAGAAAAATCGGGGAATTTTATCTTAGGCTTTTTAATCAAATTAGACAATAAAAATATGCTGGATCTCCGAATCTGAAAATCATTTTCAATTCTCCTTGAATCGAAGCGAGTTATGGTGGAAAACCGCAGGTCTAATGTTAAGGAAAAACTTGGAAATCTTACCTCTTCACCGTATGCCCAGACCATACTGTAGATGGAAAGTGAGTAAACTCATACATTTTCATGAATGTTCCACCGATCTAAATAAGATCCAGGTGGGCGTTTTCAAAAATAATCATTAGAAAAAATTTAAGAGCAAAAATAAGTACTACAATTACAAATGAACGCCTTGTATACAAAGATTGCACTTATCTATTATAGAATTGCTGCAATTATTTTAATGACATGAAATATAACTTTGATCCATGGCAATAAGGGTATAATCTATTCTGGATGAGTATTTGTGCGTAAAAATGGATACGCAAATATTTTCTCCGCTTGAATTGTCAAGTGGTGACTTTTTAACGTTTATAATCCAGAGTTGTCGTTAATCTTTGCTAGTTTTCGAAAAGTTTTCTAAAAATAATCGAACTTCCACTAGACACTTTTGTTTAATTTAATTAGCTGAGGCACAAAAATAATTGCGAATTTCCTTGCTTCTAAAATGGCGTAATAATAATGAATATCTGCGTCATGTTAGATTGTAGGCATTCCATTAATAACCGATGTTGTTATTATCTCTTGGGTGTAATTCTGTTTGAAGGCAGATGCTTGTTTTCATTTACGAATAATGTAATATTAATACTCTTCTATCTTATCAGATCCTTGAAATGTCATGATCATTAATGTCATTCTTTGAATAAGGCAACGTGCTTATTTTCTAGTTTTTTTTGTACCAGAAATATCCAATCATTGAATGAAATTTGTAAAATACGCAAATCCCCGTGAATCTAAATGGCTAATTAACCAGCGCACTGAATAAGTTATTCTAGAAAAAATACATTCATTATGAAACGATGTTACCGTTTCGTGAAAATCACGAATCTGAATAGGCTGCTAATTGTGACTTAGAACCCAGAATATCACAAATTCAACAGAATATCAGTCAACTCTTTTTCACTTTAAACCAATGTTTCATATTTACATTTCTAGCGTTTAAAATATCCTGAGACATAAGTTTATACTTTTTCATAATATATTTCTGGTATATTTACATTCAACTGCAAAAACACTAGTCAGAAAAGTTTAGAGGAGCTTACTATTTTTCATTTACATTTCGATCATTTTTCGTGGTATAATTCTACTATAAAATTTTGCAATTATTGAGAACAAGACCTAGCAAATGGAAATTTTTGATTTAATTTGTTAGTTAGGGTTTTGTGAAAGGTCCTCGACTAAAATGATTAGCTTTCCGATTTTTTCCTTGTCGTAGTTTATGGCAACCTAGAAAATAATTTGCATCATTGTATACAAAATAAAAAACGAGAGAATCTTTTCTCTAATAAATCCTACACTTTCGTATGCAGCAATGCTACGATGCAGCTACTTTTCCAAATTGTTCAGTAGTTTACTATCTTCATTTCACGATGAATTTTCAGATAACGACATGCGACTGAATCCTCTGCACGAATATTGTCCCTATGTGTCGTTAATTCTGTCACTGGTGGTCAATCCATATCTGATTTATCTCATTCTAAAGCATACACGGTAGCTATATTTATTACTAACCAAAATACTTTGCAAAAAACATTTAGTCACGAAGTCGGCAGCTACAAATACATTCTGCTTTCCTTTGCTGCCTTCGACATACTGTATTCCAGTGTCGATGCTCTGGTCAAACCGGTTAGATTTTTTTTTCTAAATTTTTAGGAGGCTCAATTCTAGATATTCCAAAATTTTTGACTCCAGATTACACGATTTCTCGCTGAATAAATTTTCTATGCATTCAGAAAATTTTGCGCAATATTCATCTTCACAAGGCCTATTTCGCTTCATAACTTTACGAATATTTCAAACCAGTGGCTAACGAGCAATACTGTTTTTAAGAAACATTTACTCTGGCGCCAAGTTTATTTCAAACTATAGTATGATATATGATTGTGGTTGGTTGCTGAGAATCGTATAACGTTCTAGCATAGTACAATATATCTAAAAGAAATTGATTGCATCGCATTTGATTGAAACGAGATTGCAGTTGCAATATTGGAGAACTACTCACATTTGTAATCCATATCATTGCTAATAAAAATAAACCAGCATACTCATATCCTTCTTTGATATCGTAAGATAAAATTGTTTGCAGGGCTTTCACGTGCACAAGTCTGCATTTATCGTCTTCATCACTGGAGGTGAATAACTAGTTCGTTTCGATTATGATGAATTGATTTGATGCCTTACGATATTTAGTCCTCGTGATACGCGTCATCAGAATATTTATGTCTAAAATTGCTAAAGTTAAGGTCCCCTCAATTATCCGCCTCCAATCGGCTCAATCGCTGTGTGCATTTATCTCTCCTTTTTCTCGATGTCGCTGGCCATTCTCTCGATACATTTCCTCTACAGATACATCGCCATAGTTCAGTAAGTTCCGCATATTCCGAAAGGCTGGCCGGAATTTTGCGATATTTTTGAAAACTAAAAATCGGAATCTAAAATGCACTCCCCCATTGAGTTTCGATTTTCGAAACCCCTTCGAAATTTTAGTTCCCCTCCTTCAAAACCGCAATTCCGACCGCCTAGCTATGAGACATTTCTCCCATACAATCTAAATTCAGCTCAAAGTGGCTGGTTCACTTCAGCTCCTGGTATTCATTTCCTCTTTGCGTAATCTACGTTCTCGCGTTAGCACTTATTTGGTCCCTATCAACTATTAGGTAGACTGTAATTTATCGTAACTTCTAGAATAGTTAAGTTACTTTTTCAGCACAATGTATCCTACTCCTTTGCTGTACGACATGATGCGAAACAGTGTGCTGGCTGATTACGATGCTGTCATTGAGGAATTGGGCTGCATAGGGCCTGTTTATGTGAGAAATTGATCATGATTTTCATAAATGACAAGTTTTGAGTATTATACGGACAGCAATGGAACATTTCATGTGGGATGGGAAGGATCGGCTGGAATTGCAACCATCGGTAGGTAACGAAGAATATTAGTCCATCGAAAAATTCAAAAACTACGACGAAATGAATAGGCAAAATCTCGGAAAAATAACTATTGAATAGGCTTGCTAATGATCAAACCTTTCATAAGTGCGCGCATTTCAAATCCTTTCATGTGAAGATCTTCATCATTCATTATTGCTAAATCCTGATAAAATCTTTCAGGAGATCTGATATAACGAAAATGAAACTTTGTAGTAGTTTCGTAAGGAAAAAATGATTGTTTTATTAGGGAGAAGATTCCGTTGTCGGAAGATGCTAAATTTCTATGCATCATGTGCCAAATTGTGATAGGAAAATTTTTGTTTATTATTGTTTCATGTCTAGTAATCTAAAGTTCATCTCAAAAACGTTTAAAATTTTGCAGTATTTGGAGTGCTTGGATTCACATGGGCTCTGATCATATTCTGCGGAGTTCGAGTAACGACTACATTTGAAATACTCAGGAAAAGAGTAAATATTTTAGATTCAACAGACATTGAAACATGCTGCTATGAGTCAGAAAGTTCGCGATCTACAAACTCAACTTTTCAGAGCTCTCATTGTACAGGTAGGGGGAACTTACAAATAGTGAAATCATCACACATTTTAAATTTAGACAATAATTCCATCGATTACGAACTACTTACCTGCTTTCGTCACGTTAGCAACGCCCATATTCGGGATAGATATCGGAAAACTTAACAATTATTATTCCCCCGTCATGGTCTGCCTCTTTCCGGTATTAGACCCGCTGTGCATAATTTATTTCGTGAAAGACTACAAAAAAGCTGTGCAAAAGGCATTTGGATGTGGACAGAAGAGTGTCGAGGACAGTTCGACTGCAACTGGGAAATACATTGCTCCCAGCAGACATTCTCTCGAACATTCATAAATTCGTAGCTGGCTTATAAAACGATATTTTATTTTTCTATTCCAATTTTTTTATTTATCAAGACAGCAGAGAATTTGATATAGTAGATTAACATAGATCGCATATCTCACTTTCGTTTTATCATCGTCTATCGTCTGCATAAAATTCATTGTTTCTCAAACTCTCGAAGAGATAACTGTGGAGTTTGATGCCTTCAAAATCAGTGAAGATCATCTTTGTTTCGGTTTATTTATGAATTTGAAAATCGTCATCTCTGCACAGCCCAAATTGGGAATTCTATTGTATATCATCTCGTCGTTTAGATCTATGAACATACTTTACATACAAAACTATTATGGCGAGCAAATGTTTGAAATCAGGCAAGAATGTATTCTATATCTGGTTGACCTGATTATCGTGATCGATATTTTATTTTACTTTTTTTCTGTACATACAAAGAACTTGAATACATAGAAATTTGTTTAATTTTAATATGATTTTCTCGTAGCGAAGTTTTACATCTTTTAAATTTCATTTCAGAAACCATATTTGGCTCTAAACTTTCTACTTACCATTTATTATTTAATATCTTCTCCTCATCACATATACACGTCATTCCCCTTTTTCCAATTCATTTCATGATTGAAAGAAGGAGTCCACTCTTTCAAGCGTGGAATGAATTAGAAAGAGGGGAACAACATGATGTACAATATCACTGCTGATGTAAATATTGTTATTTATGAACACGTAGATATCAATAAAAGCACATAAATTAAACCGAAATTTATCGCTCTATGGCCATGATAAAAGAGCCGATTAGTGGCATTAAAAACCCAAATAACACAACATGCCTGTAGAGCGGGCAAGGCTGTAGAGGGCTGATGGGGAAAGCACTGTGGAGAGAGACTGAGAGCGGGAAATGTGAATGGTAACAGGCGAGGGAAGGAACTAATCCCGCTTGCCTTTGACAGGAATAGGCACTTTGGGCTGTTCGCGAGGCCTCTTCGGCAGGCCGTCCAGAGAGTCGTAGCGACGGGCAGACAAATCTAAATTGCTCAGGTGATAAAGAATGGGAGAAATTGAAAGCTTGAATAAATGAATATTCTATTTGATGAATTCTTGTGACAATATTTGTATTATAAAGATTTGATTGCAGTTTCAGTTTTGAAAACAAATTTGAACCTCACACCATAAATAGTTTCTCAAAATTCAATTCCTTTTCATAACTGATGATAAGGTTTTGTCTTTAGGAAACACTCCAACTTATTTTCATCGAAAAAACATAAACTAAATGAATTGAAAGATCCACTTCTCGAATAACTGTAGGCATTTCTGTAGTACTGGAGGAAGAGGATGAGGTAGGCGACGTTCATAGCCACGCCCCACCAGAACACGTTCCATTTGAAGTCGCACGTCTTCAGCTGAACACAATTATCAAATCCATTGGAGTTTTGAATAATCAAGAGAGAATCTTTCTAGACTGTTAAACCGGAATAGGCTGAATTGGGAATGTAAAAAGTTCAGGAATGGAAATTCAAGAAAAGCACCGAAATTGAATTCTTATGAAATACAAATTTCAAATCGTAAATCCGATTCGACTAAAGACTGATACTAGTTTTCATTTCGCAAGTGCACACATGAACATTATTTAACGATACTTCTATGGAAAAGATGGGAAAATGTCGTAAGATAATGTGCATGTGAGTGCACCTGAAAAATGATCATTCGTTCAAGCTTTCAGAATTTGATATTTTCATTTTCATTCATTATGTAGTCGGACACCCCACAATATGAATACCTCATAAACGTAGACCAGAACGGCAAGCAGAGGGTAGAAGAAGAGGCTCGCGACGAACTGAGTGATCTGAAAGTGGAATGCCAATTATTCAACCGGTCAGATTCTTGTAGAAGAGGAAAACTCGCGAATAGAGTAATGACGGAATGATGAAATAAATCTTTTCCTACATTTCATCTTTACTTTTGTCACACTACCCTATCTTTAACTATTACGCACTGTCATTTTCCTATAAGAATAAGCGCTACCTGAAGAAGAGTGACCGACTTGGAAACCCACTTTGGCAGAGGGAAATCGACTGTCCGCAGGAAGTAGTAGGAGTACATGACGGAGTGTGCGATAGCATTGAACACGAAGCCGTATCGATTGCCTGAGGGATTCTGTGGATAGGCCCACACCACGTAGACGAATGTGACGATGTGGTGGAACCTGAGGGAAAAATGCTGATTGTGATTGAATAGGAATTGCTGCAGGAAAGATTTTACAACATTCAGTAGGTGTCGTTTTATCAAAGTGAAGAAATCTTGAAGATTTAACCTCACGAGGAAACCTCGCGACGTGTTGTAACTCATATTTCTAGATTAAACTTTGCGAATAGGTCAATTCGATTCGATGACGTAGATGGCGCGATTCTGAAGTCAAAAAATGCGACCGAGGCCGGTAGCCTAGCAAAAATCCGTTCAAAGTAAAATAATATCTTCTGCATGTTTTCAACAAATAGTTGAATTTGCAAAAATTAGCTTACATTGAAAAAACACTGAAAACCCAGAACAAACGGCTCATTTCCTTTACCCGAAGAAGAAGCAAAAGGAATAAACTATGAATAGACCCCACAAACACATTTCTCATGACTATTCTTCAGGGGTAAAACCATATCTACGAATAGATGTCGGTGTGACTTAAATATTTGGGTCATTAAAAGTGTTCCTTTATCAGGAACTATTCCACCTCAATATTGGGTGATCTTCGCAAGTGGGTGAATTTTCTAAGGAGATAGCTTAACTAGAACTTATTGATTCATGAAAACAGTACATCTCTTATTCTACATCAGTAATTCGGAGAATTATGGAGAAACATGACCTTCATAAATCGTAATTTTGAAATGTCGTCAAATTAATTGTCCTACATAAAAAATGCCGACATTTTCAGATTTCCTTCTTAGATTCACGATGAACAAAATTTATCTACAGTTTAATTAGGCCTACCAGTGGAGGAAGATGAGGGGTCGCTTTCGAAGAACGATGAAGAGAGTGTCGACCATCTCGAACAGCTTCGAGACCACGAACACGAATACGAAGTAGCCATTGGCGCCCTTCATGAAGTCCCCAGAATAGCACATTCCATCTGCAAATAAATATGTTTATGTTTATGAGAATTATTTCATTTTCACTATCATTATGACCCCTTTTAGAAAATAGTAAAGGATGCATAACTCATGATTTCAAAGAAGATCAACTTAGTCATCTACAAGCCATTTTCGCATGAATTTTCTTTCAACCTGTAACATCACATTTCATACACTAAATGAAGAGCATGTAATCAGGATCAAATTAATTCAGATCTAAATGTTTTCGCATAGCATCTCAACTTACGCATCATGCCATTGGTGAAGTGGAAAGTGAGAAATTCTTTGATGAATTTGTAGGCCATGAGGATGGAGATGAGTGCCAGGAAGAGATTCCAAACTGCCAGGGGGAGACGCAGCGAGAAGGCGGGGCAATGACGCATTGCACGCTGGATCGAGAAGATGACCACCATGTAGATCACAGACATCTGCAATTGCACAATTACTCATTGAAAGATGCTCCATCTCTGCAGTAGTCAAAGATTCGACAACAAGATGTCTTTGCACACGACTATTTTGCCCAGGACTGGTTGAATAATTGCCCGGTGATAAAATTGTAAATGCTCCTATTGTTATCCGCTCATATCGATTGGTGATTCTGATTCCAATTTTTTAATGGACAAATAACCAACTGATCCTAACTACAGAATTTATGCTAACAATAAGTTTTACTAGGGCTCATCAAGCATTGGGTTAAGAAAGAGTATGCAGAGGAATCGAAATGAAAATGGAATGATCGATAAGCTAATCACTCATATACAATACATATCCTAGAATTCTATATTTATCTGATCTCTACTTAATTCCAGTCCTTGATGAGTTTTAGAAATGAATGGAACATTAACTTTAGTGAAAACTCTGGATCAGAAGTGTAACTTCATGACACAGAAAGCCCTGAGCAGCAGTATCAATGGCGAGATTTTTGGGACAGTCAAAAAATTTACGAAAATGGCATTTCTACTCACAAGCACCTCTATAGAGCTGCCTGCAATTTTCTCCTGAAAGTCTACCTGCATAGCGAATGGCAGGTGGTCGGAGGTCCATTTGGATGAATTTTTGTATGGGAAGTTGGGACCGCCGCCATGCACCAGCAGCTTGCCAAGGGTCTTGTAGTCGAAGTGCCAGTGCAGCAGTTTGGGCAGGAAGTCGGACAGAGACTGCATTGCTCGTGGATAACTCCAATGATAGATGAATGGATTTGGCAGGGAGTATAGAAGAATGGAATGATGGACAGACCTGGAGACTGTAGAGAGACGGGTTGGGTAACGACGGAAGGAATGATGTAAATGGGAACGATTTATTGATTGATTGAGCAAATTAGCCGATTGTATGCTGATTTTATGAGTTCATCATTTCAAGAAAATGCTGAATGCCTTCGAAATTCATTTAGAGCCCATCGAAATCTGGCGTTTCGTAGACAGAGGAATGGTGTTGAAATCATTCTGTGGAGGACGATATTGACGAAGGTAAACAAGGCCGAAAAATAGTCGCTGACTGAATTTTGCCGATTCTTCATAGCCACAGAAGATTGTCAAAAACAAATACATAAATTCGAAAGAGTGCAAGTGACAAGCAAGATTGGAAACGCATGGTAATTCCTGCGTTCTTTGTTATTCAGCCCAACGTGATTTGATCAGTCTGATATTATTATACGGGCTGCATCATTTGATGAATTGACAAAATGCCAAATTTCAATTAAAATGAACTACCTCTACTATATAATTTAATAAGCATTTTTCAAGAAAGGTTAATTTTCAACTTTTAATTTCAAGGTCAGGTTCTCAGGTAAAATACCCAAATCGATATAATGGAGATTTAAAAAATAGTCGAAATTAGCAAAAAATCGATTTTCAAAAGTTAATATTTCCTATCCAAAATGGAGCTCATTCAACTCCGAATTTTACGCTGATCACAAATATTTTAATATTTTAGCTGATTTAATGATCTTATCCTGATAAGCGGATGATAATCATAGGGAATAATTTAAAATTTTATTTAGAAATCATCAGTACAAACGATAAACTATCTTTGAATTCTAATTTTCATTTCAGAAGTGACGAATAAATCATCGGGTAAGTCAGAATTTCATTTGAAATGAAATTTGCAGATTATCTTGAGAAATTTCTAAAAAAAATTCGAACAGCAAAAATTTGTTTATTTTTCAACATTTAAATTCTCGAATTATCAAGAAAAATTAGCATAAAGTAGTTTGTGGACCCTAAATCTAGCTAATAAAAGAATATCAAGAAAAAAGATAAGAAAATCGAAGATATGCGACTACGCAATATATTGTTAAAACGAGAACAGTGGACGAAACAATTCAGGGTACAATAGTCATTCTTTACCCTCTCTTTTGAGTACAAAGTAATCAGATGGAGATAATACTTAATATTTCAAGTTGTACCAGTAACCGGAGGTCCACAATCCACAATTTTGATTATACTGTCCCGATTCAGCATATACATATATAAGGAAGGGCCCGTTTTTGCTAAGCAGATGTGCGACTAAATTCATCATTGAAATTTTGTACGAAAATCCTGGATATAAGGGTAAGCAGTTTCCTCTTTGCACTCTACCTTACGACAATTCTCTTTCCAGCGGGGAGAAAAGGGAATAGTCGTAAGATGGTGGCAAAAGGAGAGGTGTGCATTGCACAGCGAAATAGACTCAACTGCCCACTCGTATGAAGCAAATAATATCTCTGATAAGATAAGTCTTATATGTAAGGTACTTACGATGGTCCTCGCTCTCAGCAACTAAGTCCCCGAACTCTAAAATTGATAAACTATATAAGGTCAAAATAGGATCTAAAAGCATAATTTTCTTCTTGAATTTGTCTATTAGGAGTCAATGTCTGAGAAGGCTATCATCGTTCATGCTTGACTTACTTGGAGAGACTGAGTTTATGCACTTTCGAAATTTTGAACATGGATTCTCTAAAATTGATAAATTATACAAGATG
>LIAE01010441.1:88457-104127 GCA_002287525.1 Diploscapter pachys | reverse complement strand
TGCAATATCGACAGGATGAAACTGATTGAGAGCAGGTTCGTCATGACGATCGTTAGCTAAATTTGAAGAATATTATGCAACAATCATGTATGTTCTCAAATTAGTTTCATACCTGTTCACCCCTACTTGAACTTGGCGCGAATAGTCCGTAAAGTGAAACGACGTTGAATATAAACGCTGGTACAGAGATTAGAATGATGTAGAATATTCCCCTTCTCGAAATGTAAATGTGAAAATATTTCTAAACAAAAAATCAAATTCCCAAAATGCGAAGAAGTTTGAGTCTGATCAACACGAATCATACCATTGGAAATAACTCGCTAAATACTTCATTCGAATAGGTGATATTGTCGAGTTTCCATTCACTGTTTCCCTAAATTTTCAGCAATCCTTTGAGCTTGTAAAAAGAAGTTCACCATAGCTTCATAGGTGGCAACCGTGCCGATCGTATTTTCCAAGTAAAGTTCCATTGGGAAGTAAATATTATAGCTCACTAGCGATAAATTGCACATTTGGGTGTCGAATGGCATCTTCCGAAGCTAAAAATTAGAAAAAAAACAACAGCTATCTTCTTAATTTTAAATCACGAAAATATTAGTGCTAAGCAATGTCGATAATTTAGCAGATTCTAGGCGAAAGTTTTAGTTTTGCCGAATTTTCAATGTTAGAGTCGAAGAAATAACATCTCTAATGATAAGCTTCGTTTCGTATCACAACATTTATTAGTCGAAACCAGGCCTAGGGAACACTTTCGCCAAACGAAGAAACTATACTGGGGGTAAGTCACAATGGGCTTTTGACGATCGTCTTCCATAGCTCTGGTTGAAACTTTCGTGCACATTTGGTGAAAAAAAACATGAGGAGTCAAGATGAGTAATTTTCTAATGACCTTACATTAAGACTGCATACAGAGCTCATCACCCAGATGATACCGAACTTCATGAGCCCAGTGTGGTCAATTTCTACCAATTTCTGCTCATCAGTACGATCATCCGCCAAATCGTAACTGGAAGACGATAACGAAGAGGAGATTTTTCTAGCAAAATTACAAACCTATTGACAGGAATCACATCGGGAATGAATAATTCGCTGGATCGGCAGAAAACTGTCTTTACTCCTGAATATTTGTCAGGATTCCATGAGATTCTTTGATCATTCCAAGACTGAAATTTGTCTATAATTTTGCAAATTAAAAAAAAATACCACTCCAATTTGGAATATCAAACGAACTGCTTCAGATTTTTCATCCTGAAATAGGAAAAGTTGACCTATAGACTCTTTAGCGAATTAAAAAAGTTGTCTCGTTAGAAGGACAATAATTTTTAGTTTTTCATAAAAATATCACGATTTTTTGTGTTCACCTAATTGTTCTTACCAATTCAATCAATTTTATGTACTGCAAGCCGACTTTGAGATTCAGGTCATTGTGCTGCGTTTCATTCGTGACTATGAAATATCGTAATGTCATTTTGAGTATTTTTCTTACCTTCAAATGGAGGAACGTTTTTATTGTAGTCCTTCAGAATGTTTTGGGTTAATTTGAAATAATCTGAAATATTCAATTCTTTGTAAACGAAATCATATCTCTTGCCTGATCCAAGTGATATTGAAGTTCCGGAGCAAATTAGAAGCAATAGAATTTTCATATTGTTATTAGATTTTAAAACATAGTATTCGATAGTAGAAAAGTTTAGAGGCTAGTTCTTCAAGCGCAGGTGCTTTAGGTAGGTGAAATCGGCATCGTTAACATTGAATTTCATTGCAAAACTCGAGACATTAGGCATGAAAAGTTAATGAATTTTATGATAAAAAAGAACGTAGTTAAAAATATGATGTGGTATAAAATTTTTATTGTCTTGATAATGAGTTTCAGAAAAGATTTTTCCCAACAAATTTTTGATGAGTGAAATAAAATTAGCATAATGAAGTGAAATAGAAGCTATAATTAGGGACCGCAAAGTTTTACAAAAGCTAACAGAAATAGCGCGAAATGGTCACGTTTTTCCAAAATAAACCGCCCGCGAGCGTCTGCGGACGCGCACTTCCTGACAAGATTTTCCACTGAATGGTGAATGATCATTTCTATGGGTGGTTCATCGATTCCGATGGTGATCTTTCGTAAACATCAATTTTGAAAGGTATGTGCTTCCTATTCTTTGGCTTCATATAGCCATTTTTTATTTTCAGTCGCATTTTGCAGAGGGGAAGAGTTTGCGGTCCCTAATTATAATTGCGGGATAATATAGTGATAAAAATGTCAAAATTTGATTAAAATTAACTGAAAGAGATCCTAAATAACATGTCATATTGAATTTGTAACATAACAGATGTAAAGTACCCTAGATAAGCATTCACTAAAGAAACATCGAATAAGCAGCTATGATTTGAAAAATATTGCTAAATTGATAAGATTAGCAAGTTGGAATCCGTAATGGAGAATAGTCGTGCAATATTTGGAGCAATTTGACGCCTTTGCTCTGAAAGTGATCGATAAAGAGACCTGGAGCTAAAGGTTGGCCCGAATGTTTTCCAATGACTAAACTTGGCTTATGAAAAACTGCCAAAATTGACTTCAACTTCTTTCTCTTTGTTACTTCGAAACTCGAATTAAGAAAAATCTAATGTTATGAAGGAAGCAGAATTACAGGGAAACTTCTTTGAAACTCACGATTTTATCGATAGGTCAGATTTCGAATCACATTTTCGCCGTTTCAAATTGCATCTTGCGAAATCACGTACTAGAATCAACGTGAATGCGATGATAACGATTATCAGGTTCGATATTACGTAAATTGCTAAAATTATTTCCAGTGCCTCGCGAAATTATTTATATTCATACCTAGCAGAGGTAAGTATGAGGTTTTGGTGATTGAATCGGATAGAATTCCGAGGATAAATGACAAGCTCATGATGTTAGTAAGCACAACGGTGAGCTGAAATTATAACTATACTTAGATTTATCTAATGTGTGTTATGATGTGAGTCAAAATTCGCACTCAAAAAAATATTATCCCAATCATTTTTACCAAATTATCCTAACCTGTCCAATTCTATCTACGGATGGGAGGAAAATTCCATAAATTGACAGCGTGTTGAGCACGAATGATGGAATGGCTATGAAAATCACATAGAATATTCCATTTCGTTTCAGAGAGATGGTGAACGCTACCTAAATTGTAGTTTATAGGGCATTTTTAGCCTTGTTAAATCCATTATCATTAGATGAATAATACAAGATATATATCTTTTTCGAAAGAATCAATTTAAATATTGGTAGTAGATAGATAAAAAATCAACCATTGGAAATAACGGACTATAGACTTGATTCGAATAGGTAATGTTCTCCATCCTCCATTCGCTATTCGACTGAAAGTTGTTGATCTTCATGTTGGTTAGAGTTTGGAAAAATACCATCTTCTCGTAAGTTGATACAGTGTACATGGTATACCCGAAGTACAACTTGAGTGGGATAAACATGCTATAGCTGATTAATGATATTTTGCACTCCTGTCTATCGAATGGCATCTTGTGAAGCTAAATTTAAAAAAAAAAATATATATATATATATTTAGGGAATCTTCCTCTAACGTTAAAGTTGCAGGCAATATGCAGAGAGCGAAGTTCCGTAGTAATCACCGTTCCGTTGTGGAAAACGGAAGCGAGTTTCTGATTAACAGTTCGAAAATCTTTCGAGTCATATCTAAATTTCTTTAGAGTTACTCATTGAATGAAAAACCTACGTATTGATTGTAACGACATCTGAAATCAAGCCGATACTTCAGAGAATATTGTTAATCATTTTTTATCTGATTTAAGTATAATTTCTTATTTTATTAGCTTAATACCTGGATTCCACAATTCAGACGAATAGATGAAGAAGTGATTGATTCCGTCATAATCGAGTGGATTCCATTTCAATCGTTTATCCACCCAATGCTGAAACAAAATTTGAATTCAGCAGAAAAAACTTTCGCTCCAAACCAAATGAAATTGAAAAATCAGATCCAGTAATTCCTGTTTTTCATCCTAAAACTAAGTAATCAAAATTTTGCTTCTAAAATAACTATTACCAGTTCTATGATTTTGACGTAGTAAAGCCCTGCCATCAAATTGACATCAGTGGAAGAAGAGTTGAATTCTGTAGATAATGAGCCTAACAGAACCACGATAATAAAAATAACTACGATCTTGCCATGATCAGACTTGGAAAGGGTTTGACTAAATTAACAATAAAAGAAGGTGATTTCCAAACTGAAGAATTTATCATTTTTCCTCCCCAGATATGATTATGGCAATTCCACTTATCACCTACTTTGATTTTTCTGCGAGTTTGCAATCGAAATCGCTTCGCGTCTGGTCAATATCGATTCTAAATCCAATATGACTACTACATTTGCTATTGTTCAAAATATTCATAACTTGATAAATCAAACCAAAATTTGCTAAAGAATCATGCAGATTCCACAGACATCTTGCGATATTCAACTACAAACTCGCGAAAACACGGCAAACATAAGTTACCTGGATTTCCAGGCGGAATATTCTTATTGTATCCATCCATCATATCATTTACGAGTTTATTATAGAAGTTTACTGAAAGTAGGAGTGCAATTACCCCGTTTTCCTACAAATTGCAACTTTTTTCGAGCTTCTCAGAATCTTTCCATTTTTCAACGATCTCTAACCTATGCTGATAAAGCACATAATACTAGAAAACGCGTTTTCTCTCATGACAGCGTAGTGTAGTGAATAAGGAGTTAGATTTTTGCACTTTCCTGTACGATAAGTAGTGAGAGATTTATGAATGAAGAGCGCCGAGAAACTAGAAAAAAGTTGTAATTTGTGCAAAAACGACATTACTATTTTTAACAAATTACTCACTTGCACCAAATGTTGTAGAAATGAATGAATTCAGCAAAATCAAAACTGCCGGTATTGAATTTAGCATCTTCAAATTAGTGCTCGAAAGTTCCAATATTATTCTAAAATTTTGCTAGACTAAAGATATTAAATTTAGCTATTTTTCAAATTTAAAGACTAAAAGAACGATTGCGACAAAATGAAACGTTATGACTCGAAAAGAAGCATGACAATACATACTTTTCATTTGTAAACTATCTCAATTACCACTTACCATTCAAGAGTATGGATGAAAGATGCCAAACAGTATCACACATCAAATGAATTATCCCTAAATTAAAAAATTCGGAACGTAATTGTAATTTTCGCTCGATCATCTAGTCTTTACTTACTTCCATTCTTGAACTAGACATTGGAGTGCATTCTATAATTGAGAGGAAATTATGCAGCGCTCGGTGAATTTGAGTTAGCCAAAAAAGCTGATTCTCGTTAAAATTCCTTGATGCTGAGCAAACTAGAAGGTAAACATAGGGTCCAAATGAATTTGAATAACATGAAAAAGGTTCGTGTCATTGTGATTTGCGACACAACAATGAAGAATTGTGCTGATAGTGAACTAGGACTCATTTTGAAATTTTAAACTGGAAAAATATTCAATTATCCGAGACCAAAAAGCCAGAAAAGCAGGACTAAAAACTTTCAAGTGCAGAATGAAAACTATCAATGTTTTCAGATTTTCAAAGCATAATGAAATATTTTGTGTTCTTGAAATGATATTCAAGTATGATAAGATTATGCAAAATTATGTATATAAAAAAAAACGTCACGTTTTACTCGTTAAAACTTATCGGTAAGAATACCAACTTTCCTGAGCCTAAACACGGAGTTCAATATGCTTGAGTAAAGAAATAATGTGCATTCAACCAAGACAAAGCCGCTTCCAAGTAGAGGCCATTCTCTTTTTGGAAAATTAACGACTTTTCTACATTCCATTTTTCTACTCAAACTAATGGAGCTCAACAATCGACGAGCTATTTTTAATAGCTTTCAAAATTTGTTCTAAGCTAATATGCATATGAAGATGAAATAAATTTACCCTGCCATGTTATACATCAAACGAAAGCCCTTATATAGGAGCACAATAGTTTTGTTTTTTGACTTTCGATTAAAAAGTTGGTTTTTGGATGAAAAACTCAAAAAATCGACTTTATGTTAATTTCGATCATTTTTGGGATCGAAATCGAAAATAGGCTTTACGTTTGAAATCTCTATGATCGATGTGGGTAGTTGGTGTATTTTTGTAGTGTATAACTCAAATTTGATTTGTCGAATGTATCTTTTTATATATAATAGAGATAGAGATAGCCTGGCTAGATTTGATCTATACGATCCATGAAATAGTTACTTGTAAGGAAAATCATTTAAATTTTATCTTCATTGTTAACTTGAGCTTTCAAGTCGTGACGTAACAGAGTAAAATCTCCATTCGAGCTAACATCTGCTCATCGATTTTTGCTATAAATAGGCATATGCTGTTGCCGCCTAAATGGGATTGTTAGAGCACCTGATGAAATCGCAAAAAGAGTTTATTTCTCAGTTTTTCTAACTTATTACTTCTTAACAATTTAGCTTCAAGTTGTGCATTTACTTCCTTTCAACTATTTTGAAAAATCATGCTGAGATAAATTGAAGTCATAGTGTTTTTTATACGAATTAGTGCCTAAATGACGCTCGAAAGATTCTGCAATAAGGATCCGAAGGTTAGCCTTCATAGCTAGATCGTTATTCACAAAGATTGTGATAATCGCCCAATTTTCTTGTTTCTTTTAATTTAAATAATGTATCATTTCAGGATGTTTACTTTTGCGTTCTAGCCCTAAATTTGCTCCTATTAATATTGGAACATATCTTCTTTCTGACCTCAATTCATCTCAATTTTCCTTACAACAAAGATGAAGTTCTCGGAATTACGGATAAACCTTCGATAGAATTCGACGATATCGTGAAAGCTCAAAGATCTGTCAGATATCAAACGTTCCTTTCGATTACTTCGATCATATTCCTTGTAAGTTTATGCAATCTAATACCAACGATATTTAAATCCTTGAATTGGTATCCATGAATACGGTCAAATCAGACCTAGGTAAACTTTGAGCTAGAATATACAAATTTTGGGAAGATGGTACTCTGGTAAAGCAAATTTTTGATTTAGAAAGCTGGTATAAAGGGAATTCCTCAACAGAACTTGGTAGAATATTGGTTTAGGAGGGATCCTCAAGAAGGGTCTTGTTTCAGCTCTATATAGTTCTGGTTCAGTCTATTTTTTCAGACACTCATTGCCTATCTCGTCTACTATTTCATCAAGCACGAAAAAATCAAGGTCATCAAATGGTTGCTCTTCTTCAAGGTAAGAAAGCGAAGTTTCAATTTCGCAAAATTAAATGTTCAGATAGTCGCTACGATTATATCTTTGATGTTCATCGGATTAGTGTTGATTCGGAGAGATCGTAATATTTTTCCGCAACTTTAATTCAAGACGTCAAGTTTAGATATCATCACCCAATATATCCAACGGTTACCTTTGCCGATGGGAATCAAACTGGCTAAGTTGATATTCGGCTTAGCAGGTGAAAATTTGAACATTTCTTTTCGAAACTAATTTCACTAAGTCTTATTTCAGCGCTAATTTTACAAGCAACTCTTCTGATGTACATTTACGAAAATATCAAGGATAGGAGAAGGCAGATAAGACTGAGATATCATGCCGAAGAATATGCATAAACCATAATTTGATGTTTTGCTCAATTTGCATTTGTGATGTGAAATTGATATTATTCATGAAATAATGTTGAAATTAGCCAATTAATGTCTGTAAATTATTTCATAATGAATAAATTTTGCATATCTTCATTTCTCTAATAAAATAAATTTATTTCGAAATCACAATAGCAGAAACGTTTGAAGCGGATGCTTCTAATTCAAATGACTTCTTTGCCTTGTTTGATTGATTAGACTTGTGGTTCTTTTGTACAACCAATAAGGAATGGATGAAAGTGAAATCTAACAAATTTTCGAGATGAACACGAAACTTCTTGTGGGTTTGGAAGTTTTCCGCTGGTGAAACCAAAATATCCTAAAAATTCTCAAAATTTCGTGTTGTTGAAATATGAATCGGAATTTCGCTAAAACATGTTACCAAGTAAATTGTCAAACGGAATATTTTCAGAAATTAATCAATCAAGAAACTTACACCATAGTTGAACTATTGTTTGGCATTGTTTAGGAGCAAATTAACGATAAATTCGACAATAATTTCTTCATTTCCTTCTGTAAATCACAATTTATAAAGATTTTTTTTCATTTTTATCTAGGTAGAGAGTAAACAAATGTCATCGCACAAATTTGTTTTGTGAGCATATTTCAGTTGATGTTTGTAATCACATTCTCATCTTCCAAATTGTAAGGGTAAAGATTGTCGAATTTCAAATTTTCTTCAATCAGCATTTACCCAAACAATCATCTACAAAAAAGGCTACTTCCAAGCTTTCTTGAAGCAAAGTAAACTTTTCATTCATAAAATTTTAATACTTGTAAAATTCGTAATTAATGTCAAATTTGTGTAATTGATCAAGATCATTTAGAAACAACCTATTGCTTAATTTTTACCAGTTACATAAAACTTCGTAAACCATGAAATACCATTGAAAGATCTTTCAATATCATTTCCTTTTCATCATTTTGCAACATCATCCATAAATGGAATGTTGGCTCATCATTTTTCTCGTTTTTCATTGTAGCATATTTTGATTTCAGTAAATCTTGCAAAACTATGATGGTCATTGCCGTGGAAATAATTGAGTTTGAAAGGTTGGCAGACAGTCGAAAAAGTGAACTGAAAAATGATTGAGTGAGTGTAAAATGGGAAGTGAATTGAGTCGTTTCTGGCGTAAAACACATGATTTATCTATCGATTTTGAAAATGCCACCAATATAATCACTTGAAGGCATTCGAAGTAGAGACTACGAAAAGTACGCCCGTTAATTGTCGAAACCAAAAGAGCCCCACCCAGAAAGTATCAATCGATTCATTTGTCACTTGTTACACTTTGCTCTATCACTATTTTTAACTACTAAACAATGGATTTGGAGCCGAAAGATTTCGGTAAGTTTCTTTTTTAAAATTTTTCCAGATTAAATTTCTACCTACATATTATGTTTACGATGTGTGTGAAAAATGAAACGTCGCAATAATTTAGAGAAAAAAATCGATAAATGATATTTACTGCCATGAAAAACTACATGGCGCTCCATAATTACTGCCGATTTAAATTTATAAAAACTGAAATTTACGTGAATTTTTGCGTGGTATATTTAAAGATCTTTTTTTCAAAATTGATTTAATATTACCTCTAACAACCATTATTCACATTTGGATCTTTCTATTTTTAATGAAAAATCATATATTGGACGCCTGAATAGATATTAAATCGAGGTATTTGTGAGGTACAAAGCAATCATATCGACCCAATTAGTTTCAAATTCTTTCCTCTTTCTACAACTCTATTCAGATGTCAGCCAACTCGGCTTCAACGATGCCAAACCCAGCGATAAAGATGAAATCATGCATTATCTCATTACATATTTCCGACATGACGAGCCGAATCTTCGAGCTCTTCAATTTTCGGAAGACGAATTCAGACCGATGGCCGAACTCATAGTCGACAAATCGTTAGCAACGCCATTTTCGACGATCGTCAGATATCAAGGTTAAAGTTACTCGAATTATTATGATTTTTTTCCTTTATATTGTGCTGTCCCCGGTGTCTTTTCCGATTTATAGGAAAAATGCTTTATTTTTTATATTTAATCACAAATCATTAGCTCACAAATTGTTATATTATTATTATTATTATTATTATTATTATTATTATTATTATTGTATAACAACCAGTAAATCATCAAGTAGGATTAGGAAAACTATTTCGATAACATCGCAAATCAATTTCCAGGGAATTTTAAAATTTAAAAGCGAGGAAAGATTTATTGAACAACCAATAAGTTCAGGAGAAATTGTGGCATTAATGATAAATTCGCTTTGGAGGCGAGCTGATAAAACTGAAGACGGTTATTCGGAAAACATGAATGAAAAGCCGATATTAGGTAATTATAAGACGTTTTCCTTCAAATCGTATGCGGAAATTTATAGGAAGAATGTTGGATGATTGCCATGATAAATTTTGGAAGCTCGTGCCAGAAACTGTAAATACCGTAGTTTACAGGTTTGTTGTCTCACATGCACTATCATTTTTGCTGAACGATGATGGATAATTATTTTTCCAGTAAATTTCAGTTTTGACATGAGATAATAATTCGAAAATCAATACTCGAATATCAAACCAAAGCATAGCCTCATTCAGAGAAATTGGCAGTGTTCGGAGAGATTTTCGTCGAAAAGGCATCGCACGAAAGTTGATATTTTGCGGCATTACTCCTGAGAATATTCAGGTAATTTTGATTGAAAAAGTCATAATTTTTTTTCCTAAATTTCAGAAATATGACATTGGTGGTATCGTGGCTGTTAACTCGTCATTTGCACAGCAAGCAAATTTGAGGAAGGCTGGGTTCATTGTAAGAACTCGTAAATGACAAGATGAAGTGACGATGAGGTTTTGCATTTCCACACTACCCTTGTCTAGTTTACACCCTTCCTATCCCTAATTATAGATAACGTCATCCCGTCATCTTATCATTTATGAATTCTCGTATATCGTAAGAACTAAACTCACTTGTTAAAAATTGCACTAGGGGTTGAAGTGAGTTTATTTTGATTAGAGAAAATAAATACCTTTCGGGAATGGACCATGGGAAAAGCTATATCTCTATTTTAGGCTCTAAATACGATTTACCACAAGGATTACAAGGATGAAAATGGACAACAATATTACCAAACGGACGACGGCACGGATAAAATGATACTGAATTTCATGCCCACTGAGACTTATTTGGAGAAGCTCAAAGAGCAGAAATAATTCTGGTTGATTAGATCGAATTTATGTTCTTCTTTTGAAATATTATCATCATGCATATTGGATGAGTATCCTTCAGTTTAGAGTTGTGGTAAAGAGATTTATTGCAAATCTTTGAATAAAAACACAGTACAGAAATAAAATTTTATGGCAAAAAATTATGAGAAGTTGTTCTAGCATCTACTCTGAATGATTAATTTATCGATTAGTTTGCTGCCGTTAAAAATGTGTTTCGAGTATGGATCGTTCCTAATTTTAATCGCTGAATATCTAGACAGCCGTGGTTATGTGCATGACAGATACCGTTATTGCTCGTCTCTTGTCCATCCTCGATTGAGTACTGAAAAATATCAAATCCTTGATTTCCCTTCGAAGTGTTGAGTTGAAGATGATATTTACGGCAGAACTTATCTAAAAAAGTAAACAATTTGAACATTTCAGACGCAAATCATTACCGAAATATTGATAAAGAAGAGTGAGGAAGTAATAAAGCCAGTCCACTTCGATTCCGAGATGTACCAAGCCCATTGCCAGGTAGTCCAAGTAGAAAGGTAACTCAGGGAAATCACGAAAAACTGAAATGATAAAATTTGAGATGATAATCAAAAGCAAGCATGTTGGCGAATGAAAAAACATGTTTTCACCGGACTTCATTGCATGACTAGATCCTCCAAAAAATTCACACTGCTCTTCCAATATCACTGATTCTGGGGCACGAATGAGAATTACATCAAAAGAGGAAATGAAAGATCGGATTTCAAATCTACGCGCGTGAAATTTGTTCTCCCAAAAAGATTTATCTTTGAAAAATTTGGATTCTCGCGTTTTTATTATCATAAAAAGTAATTTATTGAAAAAATACCCACTCTTGCTTAGCTTTCTCAAATCCGAGCTTTCAGATTAGAAAATCTCAGTGAATACAAATCGTCATTTTTTCGATTTATTTGTTTATTATTTGAATAAATTACCTGAGTGAAGAGAGCCATTTCCTTCTTGTTGATTTGTTTCTGTGGACGGACGACGAAGGCTTTCGAGTTTCCATACATTCTGCTAGCCTTTATGGCTTTTCCACTTTTCCTTACTCTATAGATGATAACCAAGTAGGAAAACACCATCAACACAAGGGATATGCTATTGACTGCCATGTCAAGGTATTTGTACCTGGAGATTTTGAAATTAAGTAATTTTTATTAAAATATGCGAATTCTTAGAGGTAAACTGTTCAAAAATTCGTATCAGGAAATTTTTTTGAAAGTTTCATCCTTGTTATTAGGGCTGGGCGGAATTCCGTTTCCGTTTTTGTTCTTGTTTTCGGACCATGGAAATTTGATTGCGTTTTCGGATTTTCAAAACTTTCATTTCCGTCCAGCCCTGCCTTTCATTTCTGCAAATTATCATCATCCTTTCTTGTTATACGAAATCCGTAAATTATCGCGATTACCAGGGGTCCAAAATCTCATAATTCATCGAGTAATAGTCCTGATACCACAAAGTGTGGCAACAATCCATCAAATTAGGGAATGAGATGAGAAATCCAAGAAAGTATCCTATCACAATGGAAATTATTGTACTTGTTCGGGATAGTAAACACTTGAACTTGGTCAAAAAGACGATGGAAATGAATCTGAAATATTGGAAATTATTTGGTCTTGTCTCTGAAAGATAAAACCTATTCAAAGCCATAATGCCTAGTTGCACAACATAAGTGTACCAGAAAATGCTGTAGACGAAAATCGTGATGATATTTTCCCAATATCCCATCTGAAATAATGAAATAAGTATCTTTTTTAATTTGGTATTCAGAAACCTCAAATCTTATTGGGAATACTAATGGTGGAACAAATATGACGAGCATGATCAAAGCCATTGCGATATCGCATATCGAAAGAGATATTATGAACCAATAGCTAAAATAAAATGTTCAGGATAAGAAAGCCGCTTAAAGTGTCTAAAGTTGCAAATAAGAAATCAAATTCTAACGAGCAAAATTGAATTGAAAAAGTGATTCGAAAATTACATTATTTTCAAGCGTTCAACCTAAAGTCTATAAAGACTTCAATTAATTACTACCTCGGTGAAGATCTCATAGTTCTGTTCCTCATAACTCCTAGAAGAACAAGTATGCTGAAAATCAACGCCGAATTGAGCATAATCAACCAAGCTACTGCCACAATCAGATCATCACGATACTTTTCTTCAGGGCTAAATTTTATCGAAATAATTTTGAAAATGGCGTATTAATACTTGACTTCTTCTAATGATTCATAATCAGTTAAAGGTGACATTGTAACTGACGTATTCATTTTCAATCTAAAAAATAGTCTGATAATAACAATATTAAAATGAATTTTGAGATAAATGCTGCGATGTTGCGTAATAATGTGATAACGAGGAGATCTATTTCACTGATGAATTAGAGTCTGAGCGAATTCTCTTAAACTAACAGTGTTAAAATTGAAATTCTTAATGACTAAACTCTGTTATCCTAATTCGTTCCCCTTCGAGCTATCACACGTTCAAATTAACTATTGAAGATCTAACTAAATGAAATCTCGAAGTAAATTTTTAGAGAGATGTGATTTTAAACCTTTGGCAATAATATGAAACTTTGAAAGGATATAAACTATTTATTCAAAATATTTTTCTAAAATAATAATAAATTTCCAGAAGACCATACAAATTATCCAAGCTTTCAACATATGACTCTTCAGCGTTATTTACAAGCTTCGAATTCATCCGAAAAAGTTCCGTGTTTATAAATCTCACATTGTACAAATGCCTATCGGTGCACTTTATCGAAAATTTCACGAAAAATCGTGGGAAGATTCGAAAACTGCATTTTTCCGTGACTTTTCCTGAAACCGACAAAAAACTGCAAATCCGTCCTACAACTTTCTAATGCTAATTAAAAACATGCAACAAATATCAGGACATTATTAAATGTAAGCAGACCTAGGGAAGACGATCGTTAGAAATTCTTTGCGACTTACCCCCAATAATTTTTCTTAGCAAATTTCCCTCTATAACATGCAGTTAGTCAAAAATTTTCACGAGTGTGACCTGGTAACATAACTATGATTTCGCCCTTGCGACCTACCCCTCGTATATTTTCTTCGTCTGACGAAAGTGCCCCTAGGTTTGAATGTAAGATGACTTCGATTGTAGTTTCCTTTATGTAAGCATGTTTTTTGCATGAGAAAGTCAAAATTTCGATCATACAATTGAAAAGAAAAGGCATACGGTAATTATTCCTCCAAATCGAACAATGGAAATGGTGAACTAAAACTGTTAGGTTAAATATTATCAATAAATGAAAGATATTCTATCTTCAAAACCTGAATTCTCGTGAAGTATATTTAGAGAGGCCAAGTCTCCCTTTTTTGAGGGAGAGAAAGAACGCATGGAATTTTCCGCCGTTTCAATTATCGTTAATTATTTCGTTAATCAGTTGATAATTTTATGAAATCAAGACACCAGTTAGGATAATAAAATACGCCCAAAATGATGGTGTCGTTGGTTTTTTTTGAAAAAAAAGGCCGCTGCAGGAACGAATTGCCGCACAAAATGGTCATAACTCTTGGTAGGATGGACCGTTTTTGAAAATCGAAAAAGTTTTGAGCTATTCACGACCTCGGCCATCACTGATATCAAATTTATCCAATTCAGCCTATTTTGAAAAGAAAATCGCTTGGCCTCTCTATTTATAGTATCCTCCAATTATAACTAAGGATCGCAAACACTTCTCCTCTGCAAAATGCGACTGAAAATAAAAAATGGCTATAGAAAGCCAAAAAATAGGAAGCACGTACCTTTCAAAATTGATGTTTACGAAAGATCACCATCGGAATCGATGAACCACCCATAGAAATGGTCATTCACCATTCACTGGCAAATTTTGTCAGGAAGTGCACGTCCGCAGGCGTTTCATTTTGGAAAACGTGACCATTTCGTAAACTATTTCTGTTAGCTTTTGCAAAACTTTGTGGTCCCTAATTATAGCTTCTATTTCGCTTCATTATGCTAATTTTATTTCACTCATCAAAAAGTTGTTGGGAAAAATCTTTTCTGAAACTCATCAAGACAATAAAAATTGCATGCCACATTATATTTCCTAACTACGCACTTTTCCATAAAATTCATTAACTTTTCATGCCTAATGTCTCGAGTTTTGCAATGAAATTCGATATTAACGATACCTATTTCACCTACCTAAAGCACCTACGCTTGGAGAATTAGCCTCTAAACTTTGCCTTAAAATCTAATAACTATGAAAATTCTATTGCTTCTAATTTGCTCCGGAGCTTCAATACCACTTGGATCAGGCAAGAGATATGATTTCGTTTACAAAGAATTTAATATTCCAGATTATTTAAAACTAACCCAAAACATTCTGAAGGACTACAATAAAAACGTTCCTCCATTTGACGGTAAGAAAAATACTCAAAATGACATTACGATATTTCATAGTCACGAATGAAACGCTGCTCAATGACCTGAATCTCAAAGTCGGCTTGCAGTACATAAAATTGATTGAATTGGTAAGAACAATTAGGTGACCACAAAAAATCGTGATATTTTTATGAAAAACTAAAAATTATTGTCCTTCTAACGAGACAACTTTTTTAATTCGTTAAAGAATTTGTAGGTCAACATTTCCTATTTCAGGATGAAAAATCTGAAGCAGTTCGCCTGATATTCGAAGTCGAGGCGGTATTTTTTCTGTAATTTGCTAAGTTATAGACAAATTTCAGTCTTGGAATGATCAAAGAATCTTATGGAATCCT
>LIAE01010441.1:11135-87988 GCA_002287525.1 Diploscapter pachys | reverse complement strand
GCTAGTGAGCTATAATATTTACTTCCCAATGGAACTTTACTTGGAAAATACGATCGGCACGTCTACCACCTACGAATCTATGGTGAACTTCGTTTTTCAGGCTCAAGGGATTGCTGAAAATTTAGGGAAACAGTGAATGGAAACTCGACAATATCACTTACTCGAATGAAGCATTTAGCGAGTTCTTTCCAATGGTACGATTCGTGTTGATCAGACTCAAATTTCTTCGCATTTTGGGAATTTGATTTTTGTTTAGAAATATTTTCACATTTACATTTCGAGAAGGGGAATATTCTACATCATTCTAATCTCTGTACCAGCGTTTATATTCAACGTCGTTTCACTTTACGGACTATTTGCGCCAAGTTCAAGTAGGGGTGAACAGGTATGAAACTGTGATTTGAGAACATACATGATTGTTGCATAATATTCTTCAATTTTAGCTAACGATCGTCATGACGAACCTGCTCTCAATCAGTTTCATCCTTTCGATATTGCAAGATAATGTTACAAAAACGTATTACTTACCATTATTGGGTAAGTCAAATGAACAGCTCTCGTTTGACATAGTGAAGGATTGTTTAATAAAGTAGTGATTTTATCCTTTGGAAGAAAAGTAATTCCTTCATTTCTCAAGCAGTCTAATGATAGTTGATAGTTGCCAAACAAATAACATTATGCGCGTGCACAATTTAAAAAAAAATAAACTTCAGCTACTAATATCATCACCAATCTTTGCCTCATCCTACTAGCATTCTGTCTTGTTCTGGTCAACAGTTATATCGGAGGAAAGAGGAAGCTGAAACAGAACAATGAAAAGATCGAAGGAAGAAGGTAATAATTTATCGTTTCTCTACCTTTTAATAAATTTATGCTAATGAAAATTGAATAGCCATAAACAGATTCGACTGAAAGTTTTCGATTACGCGTGCAAATTAAGTTTGAAATAAGAGATTTGCAGTCAAAGTTCGTAATTTGAGCTTTCATGAGAAAAAATATAATTTATTGATAATAATAATTCTGACGAACGTTTTCAGGAAGAAATGCGCAACGTGTTGCACTTCAAATAGCTGTCTGGTGGTGGTTCATTTGTTCCTTCATGCTCTAAATATTGCAAATTTCATACTTTACGTCCAATTCCAATATTTTATGAAATAAAGTTTGTTGAGTCAAAATTTCTATTGGCAAAGAGTAATCGTACTGACGTTGCATTTATATTTAGAGAGGCCAAGTCTCTCCCTTTCGAGGGAGAGAAAGAAGGCATGAAATTTTCCGCCGTTTCAATTATTGTTAACTGTTTCGTTAATTAGTTGATAATGTCATGAAACCAAGACACCAATTAGAGTAATAAAATACGCCCGAAATGATAGCGCCGTTGGTTTTTTGAAAAAAAAGACCGCTGCAGGAACGAGTTGCCACACGAAAATGATCATAACTCTTGATAGGATGAACCGTTTTTGAAAATCGAAAAAGTTTTGAGCTATTCACGACTTCGACCATCACACTGATATCAAACTTATCCAATTCAACCTATTTTGAAAAACCACTTGGCCTCTCTACTTATAGTATCCTGCATTATTTTGCACTAATCTGCGAGACCCAAAGTTGTGCACTCTAATTTTTCAGTGTGTTAGGAATGGATATATGACGTGACAAAATTAGATTACATATAATCTTTGATCAACTAGTTTCATCAAGCAGAATTCGGACAAGATATTACAAATATAAAAGGTTTATGAACACTATGAATTTTGTTTTTTTTTTTTTTGTTAATTCTACGCATTTCTTTTTAAATTTCGTGAATAAATACTTTTACAAATATCATAGAATTTTTTATCTAACGTTTCGAAGATAACATTTTTCGCTAGTTCTAACTTTAAAACAATTTAGTTTATAATTCAGTATGTTTTTGTCTAGCAGCCGTAGAAGGCAATCTTGTTTTTTTCAACAGATCATGCCCAACAATTTCTGGAACTCGTTGTGTCCAGAATTTAATTGCTTCCGGTCGAAACTCGTCACTTATCTGAGAAACGCTAATTTGATTTGATATTTTCAAACCGAATCTTACGACAGGCTCGGGTCTGACTCGAAGATTTCTCATCGGATGTTCATCGGAAACCTTTGGCCACTCAATCGAACCAGATTTTGGTTCACTGAAATTAGAGCGTTCGAATTACACTTCAAATATTTTACCCAGTCTTGATGAAGCTCAAAATCCCATTCAATAGATGATGCTTGAACTTCTTGTCGTTCTCGTCCATTGGAACATTTTCCAAGCCATAGTACTTGAAGATGAATCTGTGTTCGGCTGAGTGCACCGCTCCTAATGCTCAATGGTTGACACATTTATGGTATAATGTAATTCGTACCGAAATGGGGCACTTTTCGGCGAAATATACGGGGATTTACCTTGTATTTCGTTACAAATCAATCTACACCTTACATTTTTCATTAAAGAAGATATTTTGCATAAATAATATTGTTGGAAGAAACTATTTGAAACGAAAATGGAGATAAAATTGCAATAATTACTTTTTAAAAAAAAACGTTATTTCGCATTCTGAAGCGATGTGATATGAGAAATTTGATAGGGGATAAGCATTGTAATATGATGATTTTTTGCTCCAACAACTCCTTTGTTTCACATCGTTACATTTGTTATAAATTCGCCTTCCCTATTCTCAAGTAAAAAATCTGACAATCATACCTCGAATCGGTACATCCTTGTCTCTAGTCGTTTCACTTTCATAGTCGATCACAGCAAAGTACGTGTCCCATCCGTGCAATCGTTTCAATTCGACTTCGTGCACAATGGGCACATTAAATTGCAAGTCGCTAATGAGTTCAGCCAATCGAGTCAAGTAGAAGGCAGAAGTGTTCTGGTTGTCGCGGTACAGATAGAAATCTCTCAATTCGATGAAGAAAGGCGAAGTTCGTCGGGCGAATTCGTCGTGTGTCACCACATTGTCTCTGAAAATGTGTGGATAAGAAAATGGTGCAAAATTTTATTAAGCGTTTTTTCTTTGCTTTATTTGAAGCGATCGTTCGTCGATAATACTGCTATGCTCAAATAATTTCACCAACCGGATATAGTCTAGTAGATCCTCGCCAGTGTAACTCGTCCACTTCTCCCTTGGCACATATGATGGAACAATCGGAAGGACCACAAATATGGCACTTTCCATATCGGTGACGAAGTTGAGCGTCTTTTTCTTCGGCGCCTTCCTCACCATATCCTCGAGTTTGTAGGGGAAAAAGTCGTTGTCGACTCTGGGGTTGAATCGCGTCAATCGGGGACTGGCATGGAACGTTGGTTGTCTGCCGAGTTTATCCATAATTGCTTCGAAGTCCTGCTTTTTCATGCACTCGTGAATCGCCTCCGAGGATGATGTATCGCAATGAAGAGCTTTCGCTAATTCCTTGCTCTCTGCAAATTTTGACATTCACTCTATCAACGATAAGTATTCCGAACAGGGTTGAATAAAATTTTACGTCAAGAAAATCTCATCTACGAGTAATGTTTTAGTGATTTTTCTCGGACTATTCTTATCATTCAAAAATGTTTGATTTTAGATTTTCACATTCGGACTTTTTATTACAATTTTATTCTGTCCTAATACCTAACCTCCAACGACTTCATCGTTAATTGCCCATTCACTGAAAAGAGATCCGGAAAATTGAATGGCTTGGGAAAACAAGTCTAAAACGGTTCTTTTATCTGTAAAGAATCACCAGGAATCGTGGAAAAACGAAGTGATGTAATGACTGAACAAATGACGAAATGCTTGTTAGGATTCGACGAAAAAAGACAATGAAGAAGTAATAGTAAAACAAAAATTTAATAAGAAAGGAGAACATTTCGTCATGTCATCCTTGACAACCCTTCTCTCATGTTATCATGAAATTTTCCATGTTTTACTTTGTCACTTATGGCGCCTCAAACAAGTTGAGAATTTGCACGCTTTCAATTATTATAACAAGGAAAACTAGAAAAATTTTAGCTAAAATGGATCATTGTGCTTCATCATCAAGCAATACACGCCAAATTTTATGGTGCCATGATACTACTATCCGTCATTGCATTATTTGAAACTTACGATCAGAATGAGGTGAGAAGAGATGGGCAGAAACGCTAGCGGATCCAGCACTCTGACCAGATAGTGTGATTCTTTCTGGGTCTCCGCCGAAATCAGGGAGAATCTATGGAAAATTAGCCTAGTGAAATTCGAATTTCAATGAATCTTACGTTGTGTAAGAAGAGCAGTGCTCGTGTCTGATCCCACAGTCCCAAGTTTCCTGGCATCACACTGTCTCCAGTTGAAAAGAAACCTGAAAGAAAAAACGTTGAAAATAATATTATTTATTTCTGATTATCAAAGATGTACACAGTTCAAAATCTTTAGAGCTCAGATTCGCAAAAATTTTCCGAGTCAACACAAACTTACTCGAAGTTGATAATTTTATCAGTCGACAACTCGAAATAGCTAAAGCTAGTCCGAGTTTGAGTTCGAATTTTACTCATACACCCTTGCTAATGACATGATTACCGAACGGTCCAAGACGGTACGCGATAGTCACAAATATGACACCATGTCTGACGAAATCATCAACTGGCTTGTCATACCCATATGATTCTGGCGATCCGAGGACGAAGGCGCCGCCATGAATGAAGACGAACACCGGCAGTGGTTCATTTGACTGGAATATGTTTTCTGTGCACTAATTATTTTGACAGAAATTTGAAATAACTTCGACAAATGCACATAGGCGACTAACAATGAAGAAAATAAAAAAAAGCATAATATTTGACGTTTGTCTTAAACTTAGGTTAAATTATTCGAGTTTTTCAAAAATATAATGCTTACCGTCTGCTTTGGTGTGATTATGTTGAGGTAAAGGCAATCCTCCGAATGATTCGATATACGTTTGAATAGTTCTCTCGAAACAGGAGAGCAAGATGGTGCAAGTTTCTTCGCATCGATTGTTTCCGGCTTCCACGATGAGATTGGTTCAGGTTTCTGAAGTTGTAAATATAAAATTGGATTTATAAAACTTGAGGAAGCGCGAAGTGTGACGAGCTATTTTCCGATTATGGTTGAAAGAATAAGGAATAAATTGAAACACACTATGAAAAGATTACTGTAACTTTTTCAAGGGTATTTGGAACACGGTTCAGTTCGGTAAGGATAGATTTCTTGCAGTTCTCCGATGATGAATAGTTTTTTTTTAATTGTACTAAGTAAGAGTAAGCCAATCATCGAAATATTTGAAGTGGGTTACAGCGGCATTCGAGGAATTGAAACGAGTTTAGACGTGTCGGTGGGCGATTTTCGTTCAAACGGATAACATCCCTGATCTGGTTTTGTTCTCAAATCACAATATTTTTGAGAATTTGGCAATAATTTTTAAAATAAAAATGCACCTCAAATCGGTAATTTCCTAACGGCGGTTTGGCATAAGGCACTCCAAGGAAAGCGCTCGCTTCGAATCCATCTTCTGTCTTGTGTGTGAAGCCGCTGATATCCCCAAATTTAGTCCTTACAACAACATCTTCACTAGCAGAAATGCATTGAAAAGTAAAAGTTGAGAAGAGTAGAATAAAATATGGCTTTTTCGTATTTACATGCATGACCTGAAATGGAAAAGATTGATACTTGGAAACCAGGCAAAATGTTCAGAACAAATCGATAAAATTTGACACTGTTCTGGGTTTGTTTTGATCAGTGTTAAACAAGGCAATGAAGGAAACTGCTAAACTGCAAAGAGCAATGGCACAGATATTGGAAACTGATAAGGATTAGTGGGTCACTCCAATCGAACGTCATTGAGTTTTTAGTCCATTTCTTATTTTGCTTTGGAAATTTGAAATATTTAGAAAAGGGAACATTTTTGGGATTACTGATTGAGGTAGATAAATGATTGAATAATTTGTAGAAGCTGATGGAAAACTCACAACCACCCCCGCTATTATATATTTAGTCGATAGTTTCAGTTATGTCATGTCAAAAGGATCATACTAATTCCACTCGAGTTGAACATGCTTTACAGTTCATAATTTAAATTTACACATTTTGGAGAAAGCAACACTTTTTTCTTTTTTTAATTTCCTTGAACGCTTCTTCCTCTTCCGCTTCAATGCGTGAGCGTTCGAATACAATAGCTCTTTCGGCTGATAATTGTCTAATTTTAGCAAAAAATGATCAATGTTGCTGATATTTGGAAAAAAAATGTCGCTTCAAATTTTATATCAATTAGAAATGTCTCATTGTTCAAGTATTCTATTTCTTGACGAATAAATGGTTTATCATAAACATTTTAGAGTATGATATATCGGTTGTCCGGAAACTCCTGTCCGATATTAACACATTTGTTTAATTATTTTATTTCTTTATCGAAACTTAACTTTAATCAATGATATAGTTACCACTATTATCTACAACAGAAGACCAACAAATGAGGAGATCATTGATGCCCTTTGCCCAGCAATTGGAGGGCTGCAGGCCAAAAAAGTTAGAGATCCCATTTTTTAGAGCATCATAATTGTTGAAAAATTTTTCAGCCAAGAATTTTTTTAAATTGAGAAAAAGGTGATAATTAGAAGGACTGAGACCAGGGGAATAAGATGAGTAGGATACCGTTTCCCAATCAAGCGTTTCTAGTTTGTTCTGGGTCTTCTTTGCTAAATGAGGCCGAACGTTGATATGAAGCAGGTGGACATTCACACGTCCAGACCGATTTTGATCAAATTTTCGAGTTGATGAGTGTAAGTGGAGGCCGTGACCGTGGCAGCAATTCGGAGTATAGCATTCCTTCTGAATCCCACCAGTAGCAGAGGAGAACCTTGCGAGGGTGCAGGTCTGGCTTCGCCACCGCTGGCGGCTCTGATCCACATGCAATCCAAAAGGCAGTGCGTGCGTTGTTCTCATAGAGGATCCAGCTCTCATCTCCAATCACTAGATTTTTCAGAAACTCCTTTCGGTGCGGACGGAGGAGGAAAGACTGGAAAATGTTGAATCCGATGTTGACCCATTAGAAAGAATCGAAGTGAATGCCTATGCTCAGAATTGATGATGACACCTTATAAACCTTTTTTATTGCAAGTGTCATGATACCTCTACGATATTATAATAACCATTTGGCATAGAACCGCTTTGATATATAAATATAAATTTTTGAAAACCATCGGACAGGACTTTCCGGACAACCTAATATTTCCGATGAATTTGATAGGATATGAACCTTCTTCTTCCGATTTTATTTTATATCTTGTAATTCGACAGGTTTCATGAGCAAATTTTCAAACGATAATAGGTCTACAATTGAACTTGATTATACTAAGGAACGATTTGTTTGTTAAGACTGCCCTTCTCTTGCATTTTCTTCATGAACACTATTATACAATGCTAGCTGTTTCTTTAGTTGGTAGAGTTGTGGGTAGTTGGCAAAACTTGTATCATCAGTCATATCATGTCAAACTTAACAAATTCATTTTGATAGCAGCTTCAATTATACTCCATCTTCAAATTCAAGCTTATTAGTTAGAGGTTTTTCCCGGTAGAACTTCAATAGCGAGATGATGAATGCAAGAAACAGGAATTACTGATGCACACGTCCGAAATCTTTTGGGGTTTTTCAATAATATTTTTAATTGAACGAGCCATTCAACTTTTAATTCATATTAATGTCAATTTCGCTTGGCGCTATTTATTTCAATGTTATTCATCATCAGCTCATGTTTATAGTTGCATAGTAATCACATGATCTTGATTATTTTTTGAAACTGTTGAAATTTTTATTCATGAGTAAACTAGCCAATTTCAACTCGATGTTTATTGAATCAACAAAATTTGTCTTGCATAGCTTATGACTTCTAATCTTCCCAGTAAATAAACAGGAAAAATCATTTTGATTGATTTCGTGCTAATATCGAATAAGTAATGAATTATTTTCCGTAATTGTATGGCTGATTGTTGTATGCTGGAGCTGGAGCATACTGGACTGATCTATAGACGGGGCGGTGCATGTAGCGAACTTTGTAGCCCTTTTTGTGGTGCCTGAAAATTCTTTTGATGGTAAATTATTCAAAAATTGTCTTAGAGAACACAAAAAAGTTGTATAGTTGTCATCTGAGAATTTCAGCAGAATTTACAAGAATTTCTGAAGGTAATTTTAGAAACATGTAATCTGTTCCAAATTTTCAAATTATTGGTCTTCAAACTGGCGAAACTTATTAGAAACATCTGAAAGCTATCTTACTTCTTCTTCTTCTCGCGACTGTGGGATTCGGACGATGAGCTGGACGAGCTGCTGTCGCTGTTGCTGGACGAGTCTTTGCTGGATCTTGACTTGCTGTGCTTGTGCATGCTGCCACCTTTGCCCTTTTTTGCTTCGATTGCAACGAAGCCGAAGATGGCGAGAAGTACGAACAGGACTACTAACAGACGCATGATGCTAGCTTTCTGTAAACTAAATTGAATCTTAGGATTTTCATAGGAAATTGACTACTTCGGAAGCTAATTCGTGGAAGAAAACTCATTTCAAACAAATTGTCATCGGATGAAGAAGGAAAGGACTTTGAAGACTTATTTTTGTGATAATTTTTAAGACGTGCAGTCATAAAATGAAGCGACCTTTCAAATTTGAAAAGGAAATGAAATTAGAAATTTAATTTACAGACGACCAGAATTTGAAAATTCCGCTCCCAATCAATCATTCGAGTCTTTTATACGTACGAAATCGTTTCCGTGATTTTCAACAATAAAGCGCAAATGCATCATCAAACGTATTTTATTTGAGCATTCAAAATAATTCAGCTCTAATTTTTATTAACGATAGTTAAGATGATCAATATAGACTTCCTTCTCTGATATCATCTTTTTGTTGATATTGTCAATATCTAGACTAGGGACTTTCAGCAACATTTCATAAACATAAATGTAATACCTTCTTTAAAATTTGGCGATAATTTTATTTTAGTTTTTTTTTAATCTAGATTAAGAAAAGTTCAAATAGTCTCATTCGTGGCTCTCCGACGAGGTGCTGGATGAGCGGGACGAGCGACTTCCTCGGTGGAATTTGCGGAGGTTCTTTCCGTATCTGCCCATTCGTCAGTTATTGAGTTCCTTCTTGATGCTCCTGAATTCCCTCGACTCGTTCGAGCTGTCTCATGAGATAAGAATCAAAAAACATCAGTTTATCCTATGAGATGAATATTGGAAGAAATCTGCATCTCAAAGAGTTTCACACATGATGAGTTCTGTCCGTTTACGATAATATCATCGAAGGACTTAAGTGAATCGGTTTGATTGCTTATTCGTTGAATTTTATATGGTATATCATTCTGCAATAAGTGCTCCCCAATTTTACCGATTGTGTACAGTAAAACCAAATTAGCTGCAGTGGTGAACTTAATACTTTATTCCTATCCTGAGAGCAACAGTAGACAACGATTGAAAGAGAACGAGAATGAGAATGCGAATCAGATTGTGGCAGCTGGCTTATATCATTAGAACGAGAGAGTTCTTCAGAGGGCGGGGTCCACTGATTGAGGTGATCCTCGTGTCACGATACCAATATTATTTCTCATCTGTAGTGTTGAAAAGCGTCAGATAATTTATAAGTTGATATTTAAGATAACTCGTAAAAATAAGAACGGAAGTATCAAGTTATTTCAATTAATCGGATGGTTTCATCAACCAAATCATACATTTTTATGAACCACTTTTTTACTTCGAATTTTACGAACTGTCTTTGTTTCTTATCTTATTTGTCATACATTTTCATTTTTCAGAACAAGAAAAAAGATTGAATCTTCACGAATTTATTGATGTCAAAATTGCTGTTAAACTCGACATATAAGGGAAATCATTAGATTGCTCAATATCCACCATGTCCGTATGGGCGTCCGTAGCGAGGAGGATGAGGGTGGTAGCGGTGGTGAGGGCGGTGCCTGTAGATTATCAAATATTATTTGATTATTGAGGCATTTACTTACTCGTGGCTTCCAGACGAGGAGGAGCGGGATGAGCTGCGGGATTTATGCGAGTATTTTTTGCCATTATGGGCCATGGCTGCACCAAGAAGGGCGAGGATGACGAGCAGAGCGGCGATGACGCGCATGATTCTAGCGACAAGCTTTCTGTAAATAAGTGAATTTATTAAATGAAATGGAAGGCTTGGATTCATCCTTGAATCATCTCACATGGCAATTGCTATACTTTAACTATAGACTTGTTTTTGGAAATTGAAAAAGTTCTCTTGGAGAAGATGAAGAGAAGAATTTAAAGATAAACTAATTCAAGATAATAACTTGCAATTTTTTAAAGTTTGAACAGCGTGAAAATGGTATAATGAAGGAGGTGATGTTTTCTCTGAAACCTATGCTTCTTTTATAATGCCGGAGCTTTTTAAATGAATCATTACAATAGAATCAGGAAATGTCTCAAAGGCGGAAATTTTCTAGACCTATTCAAAAAATTCAATTCTAAATCAAAATGGGTATTGAATAGAAAAGCTTGCAGGGATTGTTTCGATCATCTTTCATTGAAAAAAAAGAATTTTGTGATTTATGATATGATACATGAAATGGGTTTTGAATCAAGTTTTTTTTTTTAGAAAATGACAACGAATTATTATCGAATTAGAAACAATGATGACGTGTCGAGATCATAGTCATTAAACTTGAACTATAAACAGTAGTTCTATGCACATTTTAAATTATAGTTTCGATTTCGACAATAACCAATGATGTAGCTAATAGATCATGAGATTGTTATCGATATCATGACCTGAATATGTAGGGAGGTATAATCTCGCTTCTTGTCCCAATTCTAGAATCTCTTCAAGCACAGCTAGAGTATGCCAAAATTAAATTATTTAAGCATAAGAAAAATTGATGATCTTCATCGGAATTTATCACCAACATGCAGGATTTGGCAACTTGGGTTGTCTCGACGTTGTGTCATGGCAAAATACTGCTCAAAAACGAGAGAGTGCCTCCCTACATTTTCCTCACCCTTAACCCTATTTCATCGAGTTGCGACACTGTCACATTTTCGAATAGCCTGCTATTTCGTATAGCCGCGACATTTCCGAATAGCGATAGATTGAAATTTTTTAATTTACGAGAATTGTTATGACTCCACTAAAGTCAGTACATGTTTGTGATCAGGACATTCCTGTCTTTCTTGATCATATCAAATATAAGACTAGTTGGCTGTTTTACATAATGACTTGATTGAAAACTATTTCGGAGTTATTCATTTGCATATAATTTTGAACTACACTTTAAATTTTTAGTATCAGATGAAGCTTTCTTCGAATTAATGTGATCAAACGTTTTTAAATTACAACTTGCATATTTACGAACGGCAAATTGGATATTTTAACGCGTCACTATCTTACCATGAGAAATCTCAGCGTGTTTCGTCTTCAAGAATGGAGATGAATTTCGAGAGAGAGAGAGAGAGTCAACCCTGCCTACCAAATTCACCCTTTCCCTCCCTCCACTAATAGCAACGAGTTTTTCCTATCTTCAAACTATGGGAATCAGGATCGTCCAGAAATGGGTTTTTGAATTTCGGAAAACAGAAACGGAATTTCTGGGCGGCCCTGATGTGAATGATCTAATTAGATAAGCTAGTGACGGAAGAGATACAATATTCTACATACTCTGTTGATGGAAGAAGAAAAGTTACGAGTTGAGAAACGATTTCTGCGAAGTGATGAAACACAGTGAGATTTTCGGATAAGCACGCTGAGCTTTCCCCGTTGTGAGGTGACACGGTGATATCCAGATAACTTTCAACAATTGTATGAGAATTTATTATAACTCCCTAGTGTAGTTCAAAGATATCTTCAATACAAATGCAATTTCATAATAAATCATCATCTTTGAGCTCTTTGATCAAGGTAGCATAATTCGTTTTCACCGTGGTTGGTGTTTAGACCGTTTTACGTAAACAAGTCATTGTCATAAGCCTTCATGAATGAAGATTCTTCAAACACGGAAACAAATTCAAGCTTCATGCATCAGTTTTCAATCGATTTCAATGAGCATCTCGAGTTTTTTTTAGCTTTTTGAAATTCATAAAATTGGAAAGGAAGAAATGTTTTCCTGAAATTTCCGTCAATTCGCTTCAATAAAGCGTTGATAACGAGGAAATTTCGTGAATTGAGTCATGTCACTAAAGAGGGAGAATTCGCTTCTTCCGAATGATTGAATATAAAAGATGGAGTGGTTGTGGAGTGAGCATCAGCACCTGCCCAATCAGCTTATTCTATCAATCAATTTGATTTTTTGAAAATTTCTATAATCATCGATAAACAAGAAAGTTACTTGCCAATGTAGTAACTTTCCTGTAGATCTCATGTCAATAAATTATCTTCACTGATAAAATGCATTTTTTTAGAAAGGGTACCTCCTAATCATCATGCGCTGCTACGCAATTCTCCTCGTCCTGGCAATTGTCTGCTCAGCTGTGCTGGCACACCACGGCAACGACCCATACGGGCTCAATCACATGAAAAACTATAAAAAGTCCCGCTCCAGCTCGGACTCTCACAGCAATGAGCAGTTCGTTATCGATTCGTTTCTTAATCTTAAAGTTGTAATTGATGAAGTCCGTTTAAAAAAACCCCCCAGGTTTATAAAGTAGTAACTTTGTGATCAACTGCTGAGTTTAGGCGGAATCCTAATAATGGTTCCGAATTCGACAATTTTTTTGAAAATGGCTGTTTGAATTTTTAGATCCAAATTCATTTCAACTCAATTTACTTATTATTTCAAACAAAATAACAATTTTTATAAAAGATAATTTTAGCTCACGTTTCCCTTCTCGCGGTCGTTTCCCATCTAAACACCACTCGCGCTCGTCCAGCGAACCTCGCGAGTACCGCCGTCCCATCTCCTATCCCAAGAAACCAGCCTACGTACCAAGCAAATACTGAGCGATTCTTCTTCACACGTTCATTAGAAAATCTTTTTTTTTGCGTAAATGACTTTATTTCATTCTTCATAAATTTATGATTTCGTGATAAAATATTTAATAAATTTGTTCAAGAAATGAGTGTTTTCATAAAAATTATAAATGCAATTTGAAAAACAAATTAGAAATATCTTTAGAAATTGAAACTCATTAACTTCTTTGAAATATATTGATCGTTCATCAAACGAAATCAATTAGGAGCAAGAAATTGCTACATGATAGGAATAATCATGATAATCAGGAAAAAATCACGAGACTTTCTATGATATGGCGTTCTTCAAGACTTTACAGTTATCAGCCTAAAATTGAAATGATATCAACAATTTTCTTAGAGAAAAATTATATTTCTGGTGAAGATAAAATCGTCATTTTTATTGTTATTGATCGATCGATTTGCCAACGTTTCATTCTTTTAGAGACTATTTTTTAAAACAAATTCACGATTATTTCGATTATCTTATCAAATTGTTCATTTAGATCTGAATAATTGCTGTGGAAAATGGAATGAAAGATTTCATTGGAAAGTCATAGCTGGTGAACCTAGAATAAATATGAGTATAAGCAGTGATAATAAATTAATCGTGTTCCATAAATTATTTATGAGTGATCTATCTAGATTTTATGATATTCTAAATAGATGCCAATCAAATTAGAGCATAAAATATGAGGATATTTTTAGACGTAGACACATTAGGAATGATGTTTTATTATTTCACTAGTAAACCAACTAGGTAAAATAATTCTCTGTAGAAATTCGAGTTTTTATCTAGTTGTTAAATTTTGACCCAGATGAAACCAAATTATCGTAAGACATGTCATATATTCACTGCACAAAACAATCTTGAGTCATTTTTCTTTTCTCGAATCACAATTATTTTGTTTCACCGAAATGAAGCTCCATTTACTTCCTCATCTTGATTCACTCATTTTGTTCCAAACGAGTGCAAAATAAATAAGAACAATATATTTCAGCCCAAAAATATTTAAAAAAAAACAATATGCCTAACACTGTACAGTTTTCATGCTTCAGCTCAACAGAACCATGTTTTAACAAATTATTGAATGGCAGCAACGTAAGATCATCACCAACTGTTCACAAATTAATTATTGTTTGTGCTTGGATTCAATGTAGCAAAATTCTCTTCCTCTTTCATTTCTATCGAAATTTTCCTTTATATAAAAGACGCAACGTAGAACAAATGGCTTGATGACTAATTTCGTTTATATTTAGAATACCGATTTCCTCAATTGATCCAATAATTTTTGATGTGAGATAACCAATGCAAATTGCAGGTCATGCCAAAGCTCATCGGATTCGTGGCTCTCCTCGGGCTCACCGCGGCCGCAATTTATGGTAGTATTTTCATGAATATCTAGAGAAATTATCATGAAATCAAATTTGATCAAACTTTTGCAACATTAGATATGTGATTTAGTAAAGCATAAACATGCATTAATACCATCCACAGACATTACTTTTACCTTCCATTTGAGAAGGATACTATGCCAAGATTCTTTATTGAAGCTATTTTTTTTTCAAATAACGTCGTCAATTTATTTTAGAGCCAGTAACAGATCGACCCAATGACCAAACTTTGCCGAATTCCAACCAGAACGGAATGACCTATGGAGTAAGAAATTGGGATTTTCGCCAGTCGAGTTTACCGAATGTCGGGATAAATTCGAATTTTGGAGCTCACGGAGGAATTTTCGGAATGCAAATAGGTCAGCAGCCATTTGGAGGCAATTTCAATACTGGCGGATTCCCGAACAACAACGGGAATCAGAATAACAGGCAAATGCAAGGGGAACAAGCACTTGGCAACTCGAACAATGACAACAACAACAACGGCAATAGTAATACTCGCTCTTCCACTAATTTCGAAAGCAGCAATAATCAGAACAGTGATGGAAGAAACCAAGTGAAAGACATCGCTGATGTTGATGCTCTCGACACGTTTGAGAAGGAAAAGAAAGAATTCGAGCAACCTACTTCTCGCACTCGGTAAAAATAACACTTTCCTAAAGGCGGCTTGAAAATAGCATAATGAAGGAATGGCGAAACGTGAAGTGTCACCTTTTTCTTCACAATTTCATCAGTTACTATTTGTTCCTTCATTTTCGAGTTTTTTTTTTCAAATCCAGAAAAGAATTTTATCATTTATTGTTACACCATTGCGACAAACTCAAATAGTGTTCCAAATCGCTTGATAGTGATGAAAATCTTTTATCATTAAGGTCTTTCATGGAAAAATGTAATAGACATGCTTGGAAAAATATCAAATAATGATAATTTTATAATAACGATAAATGAATACTTCATTTTGAGCGATCTAAGTGCCCGCGGATTCTCTCATCGTAATGCAAATAAAGAGTCAAACAACGATGACAGAATGGGTCCACTTGAGTCACCACGTGAGCGCACTGCTACCAGAGCTGAACGACGACGGCTTCCAGTTGACGATGACGAAGAAGCAGGTAATTCGTTGATTATCGCACTAGATTCTCTGGATTTATTTTCCAAATTTATTGACTTTCTGTTCTTGGTTAGGGTTCAAATAAGTTTTTCTTAAAAGTTACCCATCCGTTGGAGTCAAATTTTTAGTTTAGTTTAGGTGCAGTGGACATGCCATTGAGAAGAGGAATCGCCCGTCCTACTGATTCATCCGAAGGCGACAGAACAGACCGACTCGGCGAGCGTAGAATAGCCAACCGACGGGTAGACGATGAAGGCAAGTCTTCTCGGAGTAATTATGACAATCAACGCAAGGAGTACTTCGTGCCGAAGCATTCACCACGTTTGGATGACAACGATCTGCAAACTCATCGTCGGCATATGCATCATGATGACCGTAGACCGTCTCATCATCAAAAATTCAATGACGACGACGACAATTTCGAACCGCGTATACAAATTACAGATGATAGTCGTCTGACAGAACGACGACGAGGTAACGATGAAGTTGACAATCTGCGGACACGTTCTCAAGTCGGTAGAAGCGGAACCGACCGAGGTTAAAATATTTTCATTAGTTACTTGGGGAGATGCATACAATTACAAAAAACAACAACTAATATATCGTACTTTGTATTTCAGTATCATCACCGTATTGATGAGTTTATAGTAATTTTATCGTGCGTTTGCATGTATCCCTCATTCTCTCGGTGACCAACTGAATCAAATTTGGAAACATCAAATTAGAATTCAAATGACATGCAGCGTTCAACCCATTTACTAGCACCAATGGTGCTGGAGTCGGGAAAGGAAAACTCGAAAATGGCGAACGAATTAATCCATTCACACGCACGAATAATGCTTCTTCAGGTGACGAATTAGAAAGCACCGAGGCCTCTGACGAAAAATTTGACCGCTTCGATCGAAGAGAGCGTGGATCGATGGAAGGAAGTAAGCATGGTGGAGGCTTCGACAATCGTGACAGACTCGGAAGTAAAAGTCGTGAAGTTGGTTATATCCCTCTATCAGTGGCATTAACCTTTCAGAATTGAATAGAAAAACAAAATATTTGAAAAAGAAGCGTTTTTTTTACCAAACTGCCACCTAAATTTAGTGTTGTGAAACATTTACAGCTAAGAATGTAGTTTTTCAGCTTGGTGAAATATCAAACCCATAAAATTTTTAAGAAGTACTTTACAAAGTGAGAATTTTTCAATATACTGAGGGCCCTTATAATTTTACTGAATCAATAATAGTGCACAGATGTAGGTTGGAATTAAGGTTCGAAAAACCATTGAAGACCAAGATGATTACATCGAGCCAATCCCAGTTCACCGAATGGGAATCGTTTTCGATTAATCTTGTATTTTTAGATTTGTTGTAAAATGCAAACATTTTGAACAATTGTGTGGAATATTACAGCAGAAAATCAATAAAATATGAGAACGATCAAATTAACCAGGAGAGAATATGTTTCATAAACGCTAGAAAATTATCTAAGGTAGCTTTTCTATTCTATTAAACATTGATTTAAAAGATCTACCGAGTTAACACTGGCAGACTTATTGATAGAGTAATTTTCGATGAAAATTAAATCAACCTGTTCATCAGAGTTGCGAGCAATTGATGTTGGTAAACTGGAAAGATGAGAAAATGACCGGATTCAGTCAACTAGATGCTCGAAATGTGAAGATTCGTCCAAAATAATGACGAGCATGAGTTCTTTTGTTTTGATGAACACGAATTTAAAGCAGATCCAGTTTGATCCGGAAATAAAATAATCTGGTTCAAAAATGTCTCTAAATTCGATATAATCAAAACAAAAATAACATGCTTGTATTCTGGAGCTCTTCTGTAATGATTAATGAGAAATTTGTTTAGGTTTCCAACGATTTACTTTCGCGTAATAAACAACAACAATTTATACAACGAAGACCCATGTTCAGTAGAATAAAGAATTTTAAAATTTATAGGCACATTATGACTTGTGAAAGAAGTCGAATACACTAGAAATTCGTGGAAATGAACATAAAATTACCCAAATAGATTCGCTCGAAATTCGAATAAAAAGCATAGGAAAAATGGAAATAAAATTGGAATTGCACAACCCGAACTCAAGATGCGTCACATTTTTGATTGATAAAATTTATCCGAACACAATATTGAATTATCTATAAATTTGGACATAATTGAACTCACAGCGATATTCTGAAAATAGTGCAGCTAGAGTTACACAAGACATTGTAGATAATATCGAGACAAATTCAAACTGCCATAATTTTGATAAATAGCAGCAACTGTTAGCCCTGAAATTATAATAAAAAGTATATGCACGTTTTAATCGAAGGATACACATAAATTATCTAAATTACATCTAGTCATAGAATGGTTCACCGAAATTTAGTTATATAGTGACTTTGAAGATTTGATTTAGAGATATCAAATTTTAAATTTACAACCAAAATTTCAATAGAATATAGAAATTCGTAAAAGAAATTTCATGCATATTATGACACGGCTTTTTAGATAGTTCTTTTGAAGAATATGATATTTTATCGTAGAAATCTCATAATATGTAGAAATGGAATGCTATCATTTGACCGCTTAAAACTAGAGAATAAATTTTTAAATTCTAACGAAAAATATTTCGTTCGTAACATGGCAATTGAAATTGTGAAGAAGAGGTTCGAAGCAGAAATTCGAATATTTGGTTCGATTCCAAGTCAGAGCTGACTGAATGAAATGGAAGAAGTTATTGCAGAAATCGATGGATCAGAATAACATAATCACTAGAAGAATTGACTACTTTTATCACAAATGTGTTATGGTCTAGTTGAAAATGAGCTCTTTCAACATTAGAACATCAATAAAACTGGACGAGATTACAAATTTCAATAATCAACACTGACAAAACGAAATCTTTAGTTTCTCTACAGTCTGATAGATGGGTCTTGTCCGGTCTTGATCACCATGATGGAATTTATTGAAGAGCTCATTTTCAAGGATATGAAAGTCGAACAGAATCCTAAATTCGGACGACCTTCCTCAAAAATTCCGAGTGTAGGACGTTTTTAACAAACAGAGCTCTTTGCATGCTTATCATTGCTGCAAATGTTTGAAATTAACTCAAATCGTCTTACACCTAAATAACGCTTCCGACTTTCATTTTTAATAGCAATTTTAAGCAGGTCCCGTCTTTTTGGCAGTTGCCGGTGGTTCCTTCGGCGATTCCTCTTCGGTGCTCCTCTCCTCTTCGTCTCCATTTCCCATCGGCAAGTTCGGGTTGTGATATTCATTCATCACCACGTATTCGGCTGCGTGACTGTCGAAACACTTCAGCAGGTATTGCACTACTAAAATATCTTTTAATCTTTCATGGATTATTTTCCAAAGTCGGAACAATTTTGAATAGAACCTCAAATAACTTCAAATTCCATTTCATATTTTTTCAGATTGATAATATGATATTTATATTTCATACAAAAGTAAAACTCGGGATTATTAACTCTCAAAGATTTACTCACTTTTCCCCAATCGTCTTTCAATAGCTGGATAATGTTTGAATGCAAGAATCGGATGGACTGGATCTTTGGCCATCGATCTAAATGTTCTTTTTAAAAATTGTAAGGCAAAGAATTTTCTCACTCATGTAAAGTTTTCGACAATGATTTTGGCGTAGAATAGAATTTGAGAAGTGTTGCTAGAGTCGACGGTCGAATGACGCAACATTGACGAAGTGGCAGAAGGATGTCGTCGTCATCGATATCAGTTCGACCGAAACTGAAGTTGATATTTAAAATTTGTGTGAACATTTTTCTCTCGACTAATGAACTAAGTCACTTATAAAAATTCGATAAAATACGGCAATTTTCAAAAAAGTATATAAGAGGTTTTTAAAATGTCAACAAGGAAATATTTGGACTTACGCTCTGCCGTTGTCGAGATGGATCGCGTAAGGCTCGATGCCTTCGAATACATTAAATGATTCGTAGTGATGACGATCTTGATTACCTGAACAGGAATATTATTTAAAAAATTAAAAACAGCATTTTACCAATTAAATAATCTAGAATATGCAAATCTACGAGATCCAACAATCGACGTCCATGAGCGTACTGCTTTCGTGTCTTGACTTTCTCAATGCAGTAATTCATGTCGGACTGCCACTCGGCAACTTGATTTTTCTTCGAATACGTCCTGCAATTTTTGGCAATTAGATTTAGATTTGAGTGAATTTATTGTTCGTTTCAAATGTGCATGAAGTTTGAATGAGTTTTTTTGTTCTTTTAAATTAAACAGTCAAATACAATATCGAAGTGTCTAACTTTTAAAATAATATTCGAATTTTGCAGTTCTGTTGACTTTACATTTTTCGCAGTTATATTTTATCTTTAGCAAAACCAACCTTCGATAAGGACTTCGATTGTGTTTCCGAGGCACATGATGTTCATCTGGCAAAAAGACCTGCATCGATCCTTCCTTCAGATCCGGCTTCCCGCAAATCGCATGAGTCGTATCACAGTAATAATCACATCTAAAATTCAATTTTAGAAAAAAAATTCAGCGAGGCTTCCAACCTTGAAACGAAGCAGAGATTCTTTGCAGGCGAGTAGAAAAATGTCTTCTTCAATTTTTTCTCTGCGTTCTCCAACAATTCTGATGTCATGTTGACGATTCGTCCCACTGTAGGAACAGCTCTATGAAATCCTAGTACCCTGAAAAACATGTAACGATGAAAACATATTTAGATTTGATTATACCGATCCAAATGGAATGTAGCAATTTCGGCGTTATGTCTTTCAAAGTCGGAAAAATAGAAATGATTAGGATCTGACTCGTAATCTCGGCCGAATCTAAATTCTCTCATTTAATTTCTCGACGAACATGTCCATTTTCTCTACCTCATTGGTTTGAAAACGGCCTGTTTGTCATTGGAAAAAGTTATCACAAGTTTGACCTGAAATAGGATAACTTACGATCTTAGCTAATTTATAATTTTCTATAGGGTATTTTCTGCATCAATGCTGAATTTTCAGCGTCTTTAAAACTATTATAAGGGGTTTAAATTGGGTATATAAAATGAAATCGTCATTCAGATTTTGTCCATCGAAGGTAGAAATTACCTGAGTTCCCCCGTCCATGATATGTGCACTTTTGATAGGCAACCGATTCAAATCTCTCAGCAACTCGTCTATCACATTCTGCTTCGTGTAGACAGAGCAGCTACCGATTTGAGCGTAGAATTTCTCCCAAGAATCTTCTTCCGGAACGTATTTCCTGTAATTATTCGATAATTTGAATAGAAGATGTTGGTGATTCTTTTGAAAAACATCAATTTTTTCTTCAGCGCGCCTTTCTTCTTTTCCACGCCAGTGTTGGGCGAAAAGTGCATTTTCAGATTTCGGAAGCGAAAACGGAATTTCCGCCCAACACTGTTTCACACACTATTTCCTTGTTCTCGCTCCCCTTTTCCAAAAATCTCCTGCGATTTAGCACAAGGACTGGACGCAAGGGGAGAGAAACACCGAGGACCAGTGATAATTAGGCAAGTAGAATTTGCTTATGAAATTTTGGTAACACACAAATAAGCTTATACGACTTCTAGGCATGATTGGATAGAAACAGGTATGAGCCTTAGAAATTAAAAGTGAGTAAGTGGTACTAGGAATATGACAACTTTTAGTAAATTTCTTTATAATTTGAGAAAACATTCAGGATCATTACCTCTTCGTTCTCAGCCAATATTCGGATAATGTCATGTTCTGTTTGCATCTGTCTGAATCTAGTTGGTCCAAATCTATCCGCTTCAGATGTTCCTTGATTCTTGTTAGAGTTATTCGATCAGCTGATGATGGGAAATCTGAAATTGCGATGATTTTCCAACAGAACCAAATATTGTTTTACCAAAAGGATCCCCATTCTGGTTTTTGTCGATGCTCGGCGGCAGAACTTGATGTGGCAGTGGTCGCTGTGCCCCCCGTTTTGCATCATCAAATTTCTGCCGTACTAATGGCTCGTCATGCTGTGATTTAATGCCGTAAGGTGCTTCTTGTGAGTGTGGAGGGTCCGCCCATTCTCCTAGAAAGATAAATAATAATTAATTGTATCCTCACACTATTAAAATAAGATCTGGATTGTTAGCCAACATCGAGAAAGAAGGTGGTTGGCAAAAACTTGGAAAAGCAAGATTTCTATTGATGTCTGGCCTATTTTCGATCATAATTCAAATTGAATGGAGGAGTCTTTGCGCAGAAACATCGAGTAAGCTGATTTCTGAAATTCAGGAAATTTCAGAAGGCTCTGACTACCCTACGATTATGAATAAGCCATCAAAATCGGACTTATGCAAACTTTCAATCAGAATGAATAATCTTAGAGGATAGAGCATAGAATGCTAATCATTTATAGAAAAGCGACGCATAAAGAGGAGCACAACAAGATTATAACGAACAAATTAGCTTAAAGGAAATCGCACTGGAAATATGGCTAAATCCTTGCCTAGATTTGATTAAAAAAATGATCACACGATTCAACTCTTCGCTTGCCACTGTTGTATAATGTAAAGAATTATGAGATATTGTAGAGAACATATATCCTACTCAAGGCTTGCTAATCTTAGCACTACCTTTTGTATCTCGATGATGCGATAAATCAAATCGTATGTTATTGAAAACTTACTTCCAAAGTTCTCCTTTGGTAGTGAGAGGATCAAGAGCGTGGTAGCGAATATGAAGAACGCGAATGTGAATAGTCGGCGGATGTTGCAGCGACGCATCCCGCGTGCGGCATAGCCAACCACAGAGGAGGGGATCGGGGACGAGGAAGAGGGCGAATGCGACCGAGAGCCGGAAGGCGAGGGAAGGAGCGAAGAAGAACCAATGGCTATCGAGTCACACAAGAGATCGTCGGACACCTCCTGAATACGACGGAATCGAATGCGCGAGGCAAACATACAATCAATGATCGATAAACGGTTTTGGAAATAATGAAACATTTGCTAACATGCCACGCCTATTTTGAAGGAATAAACTACAAATGAAATGTCGAATTAGCAGAGCACGATGTGCTTAGAGCATGTTAATCAATAAAAATTATTTATGGATTTGAGAAATGAAAGTATGCTGGTAAAATTGAATTTGAAAAGCCTAAATATTCAAATTAACAAACACCACTGTAAGAATAATTATAAAGAGTTTGAAATTAGTCATGAAAGTCTGAATCCTGAATTTGAGCAAATTAGCAAGGTTGCACAACAGGAACATGATTCTTTTCAATTCATTATCACCCAATTTCCGCGTTAAAGCTTCTTTTCTTGAAAAATGAAATCAATTCAACTATGTTTTCTTGATTCAACAGACAAATGTCGCCACTTTTGTGATTCGAATGAATCATTCCTTGATAGACATGGAAAATATGGAATCGACAGAAATTATTATAAGAAATTATTGGAAATCGAGGGGTCGGTCGAAAAATTCGCCGACTAAATTTATGCGAGTTTCAAATTTCAGCGTTATTGGAAAAGAGCTTCGTTATCATTCATCAGACAGATTAGATTTCAGAGCAGGCAAATTTTGCAAGGATGAGCAGGAATATTTTTGAAACATCTTTGGCGATTTTGAAAATCCAACTGAAGAAGAATACTAGAGAAAAAGGATAATTCACAAATCATTCTGGGAGCAAATGTCGCGAAAATGAGACTGTGACATATCGCAAAGGATACTTTGACGAGGAAGAGTTACATGTGGCGGATTATCTGCAAATGTGAACAAAGAGGCAGTCATTTCTTCATTTCCTGGGAAAAGTGAGCATCGCATAAAATATGGAACTTTGAAATCTCTTCCAAGAAAAGATACGATTATCCTGGCAAAATAATGGCTGTATTTTGCAGAGAACGAAGGATTGCGCAGCTTTGGATAGAAAGTAGATGAAACGAGTTCTTAACCGAAGATTATTCGAGACATGATAATTTTGATGATAAAGAATCTAATAAGATCTTGAAAGATTAAAGTCACCAGAAATGTGATATGATCAAAGATAAATGAATGACTAAATTGTAAGTTGAAACAAAATAAATGATTTTAAAAAATAAGAAAATTTGTTTATCACTTGAAGTTAAGAGAAATCCTTATGAAAGTTATCAGCTAACAAAAATAGTCAAATTGTATCTGACATCCATTTGTCTCTCACAGGATTCACTAACGAACCACAGAAAAGACATGAGACGTCAAACGTTCAAACTATGAGGATTAACTTATCTTAGAAATAGCGGTGAAATGATAAAATTTATGCAAAAATCTTATTTGCGACAAAGAGTTCTTGTAGGCTCGGCGTTTGCGTCGAAGTTAAATATTACATCAGAGAGCGGTTCGATCTCTTTCCCCGTCTGCATTTCTCTGAATCTCTCAGCTTTATCTTATCGCCGCAAACTATTCCTCTTTTCTGTGTTTCTGTTCTCGCTTGTATTTTGCAGGCTCTGCGACCCAAAACAGCTGTTTCACATAGGAAAAGACAGGGGAGTGTGCCGATATGCAAGAGATGCAAAGATATGCAGGCGGACGCAATCCTATATGCAAAAAGTAACGATTTGGAGAACATTGCTGGAGAGTTTATCGATAAGTGGTGATAGAATTGCATTTTTCGACATTATTTGGGTTTCCTGTAAAAATTCATCAGATTTTGAGGGTAGCGAATGTAGACAACGAAGAGGAATAAGAAAAATAACTGGCGAATTTTACAGAAAGCCCATTATTTGAAAAAAAAAGATTGTTTACCACAATTTAGATAAAATGTCTTCGAGGAATAAAGGATAAATTGGAAACAGTAAGACATGATGAACGCGCCAAAGTGAAATAATCTTGGAAAAGAAACGTCTTTCAAGTCTACCCTACACAATATCCAGTTATCTCTCCCTTCATTGTATCATGTGGTTTTCAAAAATTCTAATATGCATAATTTCAAATAAAAATATCCCAGCAAAATTTTCACTTTATTTTTATCAAGTACCATGCAAATTAAGAATGTTAATGAAATTGAAAATCACGATAAAATGAAGTTCGTCTGAAAATCCGGCAGATGAACATTAAAATACAAGAGAAATAGTCCGAAAGAAAGAAGCAATGATTTCATCAAGCCAAGCATCGTCTCAATGTTCATTTCACCATAAAATCATGGATCTCCTTGCCTAATTCAATCTCGTTCGAAATTTCGAAGCATCAAGAAAGTGAAAAAAGTTTAAGAAACTACTTGCATGAATTATAGAAGTGAAGTTTTCAATCCTCAACCTATAGCATGAACCATATTATGATAAGAAGTGGTCCGACAAATTTGATAAGAAGACTATCTCACAATACCAAAGTTCAGCAATTCTTTTGATAAAAACTGCCAAAACAAGTGATAAGATGATCGAGAGTTTGCAGGTTAAAAGAGTTATTCTTTGCGAAACTTCGGACTTTCACAAAAATGCGCGGAACTTTCAAATTTGCAGACGAATGAATTAGATTTGGTAGTTTTTATGCGGCAAGATTAGGATTATGAGGAGAGTTTAGAAATCAAAAATGAAACTCTGCTGATTTCAGAGTTATTACGGCAAGATCAAAATAAAGAACAAAGAAATAGAATAAAGAAGAAGTTATGTTGACACAAAAGATTTAGAATTTTTGGTTTTTCACTGAACCTCGAGTAAGAAAGAAAATATAGCGAAAAAATTCGACGATGATTTGTTGAAATTAATCAAGTAAAACGGGTTTGCGCAAAAAAAAAGACGGAGAAATGACAAAGTGAAGAGATAAAGAATGGGGAATCAACCGAGAAAATTCACTGCAAAAGTAAATGGATCAATTAAGAGAAGGAGTGGGGCAGCGACCTGTATGCGGCTATTGTCGATTCTAACATTTTTGTGAAATCACACCCACTTTGGTTTGTTGAAAATTCGAGAATTTTGGAACGAACGGAAAAGAATGGGCAAATTAGTGAACAGGAGTTAGATTTATGATACGAAAATCATTATTTCACTCAATATTTGGTCGTTCGAAAAAGTAATGTGGTGATTCAGATCTCGAATTGGAGGAAAAACTGGTTCATAATGGCATTCAATGTATCAAATAGTAGTTGGATAAAGAGAAACATAAAAATTAAAAACAGTGAGATTGAAAATAACGACCTAGATGAAAATTTTTAAATCGGACCAAGTTTTCAGAAATTAGCAATTTCTAAAACTAATTGACAATCAAAATTCGCCAAAAAAATCTATTGAAATCCGAATTTAGTCTTTGTTGTGTCGAACATTCGTATTTAGGGAAAAATCATGATGCTGCAATATTATTTTCAGCAATGATCATAGATTTACTGCTCGATTTGCGAGCAGTCATTCGAGAAATCGATTTAGTTTGTCTGACAATAATGCGAATTTGACAGATCGATGGCAACGTATATACATAGAATATTTTTGCGTGATTACATCTGCCTGTCTCGTTTTCTATGATGCAACAAAAAACGTGCGTTCAGTCCGAAATTCATTATCGATTCACCATTTGCGGCATCGTTTTCGCTTTCTCAAAGGCAAATTCAGAATAAGGGAGGAACAATTATCAAACACGATTATCGACAATTAGGCAGACAGGCAAAGGCAGGCAGAAATGAAAAGACACGGGCATTTTTGAGAAGAGGATGCAAAAATCCTGCTAGTCGCGCAGTCATTTTGCCAAGATTTACGACCGTGAATTTATCCTTTTGCATAAAAATCGGCTGGAAATATGAAATAGACCCAACTTTACGACGAGATTTAGAAATAATGATTGGATAGTCATTGAATTCTTCATAACTGAATTGTCAGCTGAAAATAAGAAGCTGTGATGATGATTCTCACCACGAATCATCAAAATTGAATACGACAGTTGTATGATCAAAGCATCAGAAAACCTTTAGGGAATCCAGATAAATTTTCGATCTCCGATTGTCTGAAGTCATCAAAGGGACTTCTATGTTTGGAAACATTTATGATAAGAAATTCTAATTTCATTAATTTCTTGAGAAAATTTCCGCAAGATGAAAGAGTAGAATCATAGTCTATTCGATAAAGGGAAAATCGTGAGCAAGGAAGAACAATGAAAGAAAATCTGCCGAAGGCTGATGGAAGAAAGGGAAGGAAGGGGATGATGAGAGAGGGAAAGGGAGGACGGATTCGGTTACAAAATGCCGCATGAAAATCGAGGAGCTGAATTCCGTGATTGCTAAATGATGAATGGCAAGTCTGGAGGAAAATTTGCATAAATTTCTAAAGATGACCAGAATCCACAAGAAGTAGTTGAAATTCACTCTTCAATAAATTCAATGTCAACCGTCACTGGTTTCGAAGAGAAGATATTCGGCACTTTGAATTCAATCTTGCAAATAAGGTATTTCAAATTCTGTCTGAGTCAGCAAATACAAATATTTAAGAATTAAGCACTAAATTCAAAATACAAAATTTTTAAGGGAATAGTTTCGCTCGGAAATTTGCACCAATTTGCAGAGATCCTAAGTATTCAACGAAGTATGACAAAAATCTCGAATATAAATTTTAGAAGAAAAACCTGACTAAAAAGTCAAATTATTGAAATACAAGATTGAAAGACCAGAGACAAAGCAGCTAAAAAATATGTACGTTTCTGCAGAGCTCAACAGTAAGTCAGACGAAGTGTCACAAAATTTTCCCAAATAGAAAATTCCTGAGAGAAAGTGCGTAATAAATCAAGGTTACTGAAGATCACGTTCGAAAGTTCAACCAAAAAATCGTTATCTCCTGAAGATGTGTGTCATAGAGCTCTCCAGTTGGTTGCACAAAGTATCGCACGAAATTAGCGACGTAAAATTGCTCGACAAACTTGCATGACGAGACATGGAGGGTAAATCGACAAATCGGATTGGCAACTCAAAGACGAACAGAAAAACAGAATGAAACGGTGAAAAAGGACAAAAATAAATAGGAAAACGGGAGCTGCCACAGAAACAATTAAAGATAAAGAGATAGGGAGAGAGCGCAGAGAAGCAGACAGACAATGAGAGTCAGTAACTGGAAGAGACAATGTCAACAGGCAAAGAAAGAGAAATAGTTTGTGAGTAGTATAGAGACGAGAGAGTTAGGCGAGCTGAACAAACATCCACATTATTATTATGAACGTGTATAAAATAATAAAGCTAAAGAGGTAGAGAAACTTAGAACATTACTATGGCTTGGAATAAAATTTCTAAATCTTCAGATCCATACTAGCTGACTTCTCCCCTATATTCCTGTGAGCGTGGTAAGAAAGAATGCCTGGTCAAAATCAAGGATGTTAGAAATCTCGATTTAGGTGAGTTTTGATTCGAAAACAGTTTCAGAGGATTTTTAAATTTCATTGTCAAAAATTTCGATTTTGGCAGAAAAAAATTAAAGAATTTGTAAGACAATGAATCTTTATGTGGAACACCGACTCAGAGAAAATAATAGCCAGAAATGATAAGGTTAAGGTGAATTTCGAAGATTTTGCTCTCTTTGATCATTTCTGACATTTTTCTTCCTTTCCTTTTTGCTCGAGGCATATTTATGACAGTCACCCAAACACACGAGCCGGTGATATTTTCTCTCGAAAGGGCAAATATTCCTCCCTTTTGCATCAAAGAAATTCAAATCGCACAGCTCTTTCTGGTGACTATGTGACTATAGCACATTCAATTCAAATTGTGAGACTGAATATGGATTAGGAGCGCCGGAACAGATTTAGAAATTTTATACAAGACAAATTTTTAGTGCATAAAGCTATTTTCAGGATTGAAAATAATCCCGCATCAACAGAGGAAAACAACATTTGATACTGAGATAGTAAACAAAAACCATATGATCACATCGGCATTGTGCATTCTTCTGACAGATAAAATATTCAAAAACGTCAAGAGGTAAAATTTGAAATGAATAATAATCATAATCATGATCATTAAATAGCGGAACTTGCACCAAATGAGATACTATTAAAATTGGAGAAATTACAAAAATTATCGTAATTGAGTTCTGACAATTTTAATGACTGAAATTAAAATAATGATCGAGAACTCATTACACTACGAATTTAATTAGAGTCACACCAATTTTCTGATGAAGAATATGTTCACAAAAGGACAATGAAGATGGGAATTTCATTAATAGACTATAAATTGAGAATAAAAAATCAAGAAAATTAAGGAGATGGGACATAAAAACGGATTCCCAGTCTCGAGAAGAAAAAAATAACTACCTGCAGATCTGACGAGATATATCGGACATGGGCTGATAGATGATAAAAGCCGTTCGAGATACGGATCTACGCAAAGTCCGAGATCTTATCGAAGAAAAAACTGAATGACGAGAAACGAAAGGAGAAGATAAAAACATGGCGCGAAAGATGAAGGCAAGAAGGACTTTCTCTGACATTCATAAGCAATTAGCCCATAGAACTGAGCGGTCAGAGAATATTTGTCAACGCCGTTAACCATTTACAATGCGCAGACTATGAGCGAGAATGAATGAAAAATTGAAGAGTTGGCGTTATCGAAAGTAATTTTATAAGTTAAAAAATCATGTAGAGGTATAAACCCCAATGTCCATGATTGTTGAGTGAATCGGCTGAGAAATGAGATTTCCAATTTCAGAAAGCAGAAAAGGAGAAAGTCGAGGAAAGAGCTAGAGAAACAGAAACAGACCTAGGCATATTTCCATCCGAAACGGAAAATTATAAGGGAAGAGGTACGCAAATACACATTTTTCTATAAAAAGTTGATACATAGGGGGTACGCGCGGAAGATTTGGCTTAAGTGTCGCCTAGGTCTGAGCAGACACATTCTCAAAGTGATACATTTCGAGGCAAAATCAAAGAAAATGATGATGCTTCAACCCTGATGAAGCACTATCAAATTGAGTGAAAGAGAAAAACTTGGACAAACTTATCGATAAACAATAAGGTTCGGTCGATCAAAGCGAAAGTGAGAGTTGGGTAGAGATAATGGCGAAATTAGAGGGATAAGAGAACGAAAAGAGAAACCTGCCCGACTCTTCTCTATGCTTGCGATCATTCTCTTTTGATAAGATAACCGCTAAAATCGAGGCAATGAGTGAAAGGAGAAGAGGAGGACGAAAAAGAAGACAGAAAAATAAGCGCTAGGTCAAGCAGCAGCAAGGGGAGAAGCAGAAACAGATGAGATTCGGATTCGCGTAGCGTCTGTTTCGGGATTTAAAGGATATTGTGGATGTTAGCAGAACGGATATGACCGAATCAGGACGATTATCCACAGGCTAATCAATAATTTATAGTTTTAGACTAAAATATCTATATTTGACAGCAAAATTTAGAATTGATGATATTTTCTTCAAAGCAGGGAGAAATTAGCTTCAAAATTTGCTACAATCCCATGAAAACTCGAGATTTTCACAACATAATATCTTGATATCTCTTTGACAGCTGATTCTTCTTCAATTGTTTTTGTGCAATTCCTCGAAAATAATCGTGGTTTGTTCAATGCAAAATCTCTTATCACACATAAAATCACGATAATATGGCTCAAAACCTCAAAACGTCGACAGCATAACGGATTTGATGATCAAAGGTCAATAATCGACAAAATAACGATTCAGAAATTGAAATCTACCTGTGTTGAGAAAGGAGATGGAGGTTTGTAATAAGAAAACGAAAAGATAAAAAGGAATAGGAAACTGGCCTGAAAAAGATGAAAGATGGGCTGCTGACTGTCGAATGAGAGAAAGGCAGTCAGGTATGGGGAAGTTGCTGTCAGCATAACAGTCAGCTGTCAATGTGAGAGAGGATAAGTTGAATAAAACATAGAGTTATCGTTCACGCATAATTATCGGATATTATCCTAGGGCTATCAGACTGGATCGGATATGGACACGAGCTGACAGTTTAGCGTTCAAGTGAACTGTAAGCGATTCGAAGATAAAATAGCTGGGGAAAGTGAAGCATGAGATGGGCAACGTCACAATTTGATCAAGACACAATTTCCTATACAAAAAGGGAATAAAGTGTCTTTTGTGTCAATTTTAAAGGTTTAGCATAAAAATGGCGGAATATTGTTGCTCAAATCGGTCGAGATTGAAAGGAGTTTACGAGAAACACAAATTTTGAAGGAAATGACAAGTGATAAACTGCACAAATGGACTTTCTACGTTTGATCGAATAGTTTTTGCCCTAATCTGATAAAGTCATAGATCTATATCGGCACTTTTATAGAAATCGCCATCTGACAATCAAAGTTCGTTATCGTTTTATCACCAAATCGAGTCCAAAATAAAATTCGAAAAGCATGTCAGAAAATGCGGATTTTGATTGACACTTGGTGTTCGACAATTTGTAATTAGCTCTGCTGATTGCCTCTTGAGAGCACAGATTAGAAACTATTAGAGAAAGGGGTGGAAAAGAACAAAACGAATGAATGAATGAAACATTTTGTTGGAGAAAATGGAAGAAAGGAAAATCGCGGATATAAGATTGGGAAGAAATTAGTAAAATTTTTCAATATTAACTGAGAAAGAGTATCATTCAAATAAAAAGATCTGTCCTAATTGAGAAAGAACGATTGATAACAAAGTGGTATAGTGATGACAAAAACTGGGGAAATATTGGGTTGGAGAAGGATTTTTCGATTTCTCTACGTGCATTCTTCTTCTCCTCTTTATCCAATTCTCGTCCTCTAACTTTTCATTTCCAAAATAGGTCAGAAATTCGATAATCAACAAACCAGTTGATTTTTCCAATTTAACATATATTTTTCGAAAAATCGAACGAAGTTAGGGAGTTAATCCAACCGAAAGCTCGTTTCCTCTACCTCTTAGAGCCAATAATATCATGATCAGTGGAGCTTAGAATCTCTATTTAGGCTCAGGTGGCTAAATATTGCGCCGTTAGTTGTTGGGTAGTAATTTTTGGTCGCTTGGAGCAAATCTGATTCTTGAAAAACTTTCGATGCCTTAGAGATTGAAATATCTCATGACAAAGGATAAAATGTTTCCCCGTTAAAACGACAATATTGTCTGGATCTGGCTAAGCAAAAGCATGCAGAATGATAAAAACTCAACGGTCATTAAATGATCATCAAAATGTAAATAGAAACATGAAAAGCTGAAAAATTTGTAATAATTTTGCACTATTCGAGAATATCTTAGTCTTGTATCTGTGAGAACTCATTTGCACTCATTATTGTGTCGGAAGATGGACACAAGTGCGAGTTTTGCCTAGCAACGCTGCAGAAAATAGCACTGAAGAACTGAAGAAATGATGGACCCCTGCAAATGTCCCAATCCACTCACCATTCATTCATACATTCGTTAATGGCTTTTTATTCGGATACTGAAAATTCTCTCGTCTAAAAGTTATTTCCTATCAAAATATTCGGAGAGGTCTCTCGAATGTTTCAGGAAATTATCTTTCACAAAGTAAAAGGAATTTTTTGAATAGAAAGCATTAGGCGTTCTTTATATCAGAATAAAACTTCCAAATTTAGCAAAATATATCATCTGCAAATTGGAAAAATGCATGTGGATATGCGCAAATGAGAAGTAGTAATGATCGTAATTCTGCACGGTCCGCGAGTCGCGAGAGCATCAAGGCGAATAATTCACGAGGTGAAAAGGCAGAAGGGGTGAAAGAGCAGCCGAATAGGGGAAGGACAGAGGAAAGCAAGGCAAACGGAAACTAATTGACCTTGATTAGAGCAGTTCAGAGGTAGCAAATAGAAAAGGCAAAGCACGAGGCAATCGCTGACTTGAACGACGACGAATCAACAAATCAAATCATTCGCCTATTTTGGATGGGCGAATTCCAACCACCTCAAGTACCGACAACAATCAAGAATCGATTGAGAATGGTTCAGAGAAATGTCATAATTTGCAAATAACAAGACATCAGGGAATGAAAAACAGCACCAAAATGTCTGGAAGTTTATAAACTTTAAGACAGTCAATAAGTGTAAGTAAAAGAAAGGCTTGTCATGATCACTACATTTCGTTAATTTTCTCATACATGAAATCATAGAATTTTTGTTGTAAAGATAGACATGGTCTTTCATCGTGTCATTAGAAAGTTAAGAAAATGACTTGCAATTATCTTCAGAAGTTAAAGGAGAAAGAATTATGGAGAAAATTAGTTCAGGTGAAAATTTTTAATCAAAGAGAACATCCTTCATCTAACAAGGCAGTCCGACGATTTGCAGGTGTTTTCTTTTTCAATTGTCTAAATCTCTTGAGGAAAATAGTGAGTGAGAAGGGATAATTGTATCGGAAGAAATGAAAAACGGAACGGAAACCGCAGGAAAGGCGACGGAAATTTTGGAACAGAACAATTTGAACCACTTAGGAAGTGGCAGGGGACAGGACACGGCAAGACATGGAAGGGGAAAGGCCAGCAACGAGGAGAAGAGATGCAAAACCTCGGACAACATTTTACTAAGGGCAAGGCAGACCGGAAGGAAAAACAGAAAATGAGAAAATATGGAAGAACGAGAAGAGGAAATGAGAAAAGTGCTCACCGCTCATTTCATTACACACCTATGGAGGGTTTATGATTCATTTCATACACATTAAATTGGGTAAAGAAAAATAAATAAGTTGTGAAAGCTAAAAGTTAATTCTAGAAATCAAGAATGAAGAGAAAGCCAAATAAAGAGTTTTTTGAACACATAAAAATGAATTTATAGATTTCAATTCGCTAACCCAATGTTTGGGAATAAAGATATTCGAGAAATGATTATTTTGCGGATCGAAGCTAGATGAACTGCAAATTATTTATCGGAATAACGAATGTCCCTGTAAAGGAGCAAATAATGGAAGATATATCGAAAAATTCCAGATCATGCTAATCGACTTTTAAATTGAGCTTTTGAAGATCCCAGTCTGCTTGTTCTATTTCGATCAACCACCTGAGCACACAAGCACTCCCCCAAATAAAGCTCAACCCACACGCTGCTTCAAATGGAATTTTGACAGTTTAGCAGTTGCAAGGAATTTGGAATTTAATGATGAATCATCAAACACCATAATTAAAAGGAAAAAAAAACGATCGATCAATAAAATTGGAAGAAAGGTTTAAAGAAAGATGCCTTTTGTTCAGGTAAAAATTCAATAACTAATAAGTCATGAAATGATGCAAGGAAATGGCAGAGCGTCAGGGTAAAGACGTTTTTGAAAATAGCAAAAGAGCTAAAATAATATGAAAATGGCTATAATTTATCAAGGAAAGAATTTATGTTCAATGACTCAAAAGAATTTTGCAGGAACAAGAATCGTAACGTTCTACGTCAAAAATAAGTAGTTGTTCCAAAAATGTGCTGCAGATAAAAATGGTTGCAAAAACTTAGCAGCCGAGTTCGGCAAATAATCGGATTAGTGCTGAAGACGTCAGAGGAGACATCACAATGTCACACAATGGCGGAGGGGAGACTGGTCATGAAGAGGTAGAGGAAGAGAAGGACTGTCGATGATGCTCAACTACAGATCAACATGCGGTCGAAAAGAATGTGTAATTCCTGAAAAAGACAGTAGAACAGCGTTCCTGAATGGATTATTGCCAAGGTGTAGAATAGTTTTTTTCGAAGATCTTTTTCATGGCCGCAAATATTGTGACCAAATAAAATGTGAAAAAGAGCATTTTCTGCATAGCAAGAAAGGGTAATTGGGAAATCTCTCAACTTCGCAACCTGAAAAGATAGATGCAAAAATGAAAGCGCGCTTCCCTACAACCTTCTCACCATGCCGACTATTTCTTCTTCTTCAATTTGCGGGGTTGGAGATTTCCAAATATCATATCTAGGCAGGGCTTGAGTCAACTTCTCCTAGCGTACCACCCTAAGCAAAAATATTCTGTAAAATCTTGACGCGTACCCTCTGTGTATCAACTTTCTATAGAAAACTTTCGATTTTCGTACCGCCTCAACTGTGATTTTTCGTTTTGGCTGAAAGTCTATCTAGGTTTGCCGAATGCCCGCAAGAAACAGCATTGGATCATGAGGGACGACCCATAGCTTCAATTCGAAAAATGGTTCGATGAAAAAGTTCTTTGTAAGATTTTTCAAAGTTCTCATGAAGTGTTGAGGAAAAATCAAGAAATGCTCTGAAATTTAACTTTCATCACGAGATGAAAACAACAGAATGGCAGAACTGCTGATCCCAGTAAAAACTGAGAATGACTGCACCAAGATGGCAAGCGGAAAACTTACTGAAACATTTATGCGAGAAAATGAGACGAAGTCATTTCAAGAACAAAGATAAGCTGTTTGGTGGGAGATTGAGTAATTAGGAAATGACGAATAATATAGGTGGAACTTCTTCAGCAAAATTATGAGTAAGAAAATACCCTTTTGTTCGAAACAAGCGAGTATTTTTCCAATTCACAGAGTCGGACTCACTATTTGTTTGTTTATCTATCGCCCCTATCAAAGTTGTCACTTTTCAGCGTGAACTGGTCGCTGTCGAGTTGGTGACATCTCCTACTTTCTGACTCAGATTGGTTGAAAGAACGAAAGTCGTGAAAGAAGTGGACAGGAGAGGTTGAAGGGTAGAGAAAAAGAAATGGAAAGGATGAAAAAATGATACACATAAATGTTTTGTGTAAGAATATGAGAGGGAAACGCTGTTCGAACGCGAAAACGAGATCGGCTATGAGCATTCAGTTTTTATCGTGCTCTGATTCTCACAGTCTACTTTATTCCCTTCACTCTTTTCGATGCATTGTCGCGTTTTCAATGTTTGAGTTGTGTTGACAGGTAAAAAGCTCCTCCTCTCCGTTCTCGCTGCTTCCCTCCCTCCCTGTCTGTCTCTGTCCTTTCTCCTTTCGCTTCATTTTACTGACCATCCCTCAAATGCGCGCGGTGAATTATGAGGAAAATAGCGCAAATAATCGCGGGTATAAGTGAGAAAAATACTCCAAAAGCATAGAATTGTTCGAATTGACGGAAAATGTGCTGTGGAATAATGTACAACAATATGAGTGCCTCTTTTCATTCGCTGTCCACTCGTTTCTTGTTCACTTCTCTTGAGCCGTGCCCGACATTTTGCCCACTTTCGATACGCATGCTTTCCAACATCTCTATTTTCTTTCCGCATCTCGAATCGCCGAGCTATTTTCAAGATCTGCGAACGGTGCTCTTTCCGGAAAATCGGCGCGAATTCATCGAGATATTTTCTAGTTAGAAAAACATATTGAACACGAAAAGATGGGAAATGATTTATTGCTGAAAAATATGTTAACAAATTAAAGTCAATGAATGAAAGCTTAAGTAAAGAGTTTCCTTTATTAGCTAAAATATTGACCAAATGGCTAATGACTTGACTCTTGTTTTCAGCTGACTATTCTAAAAAAATGTTCTATTTGAAGAAAAAAAATAGGATGAAATATTTTGGAACATAACCGTCAGAGATGTGTGGAAAGGAGTTTTGAGATTTTCAGAAACGATAACGGAACGGAAATGACTTTTCCAAAATTTTGGAAACGAACATTTTCGCACGCCCCTGGTAACCATTATTTTATGGAAGGTGTATCTTCTATTCAACCAGAAATATAAACCGAATAATTCGTGGAAATAGCATTTCTGGACAGAACCCGATTAGCAGCCCTAGGCCCCGGGCAGGACTCCGTGGGCTGATTGCATCCAAATTCGTTTATCGCTCCGAGCCAATACTCAGATGCAGGCACCTTATTCCAATTTGATGAAAACACGAACAAATTGGGCATTGGAAGAGAACTTTATTTCAATCTACATAACTTTGTGAAGAAAAACATTAGTCAAATTTCGTTTTGCCATATATTTATGAAAAAATGATCGCTTGTCTCCAACGAAGTAGCGTAAAATTTCGAAATAACGAAAAGGTGGAGCGAAATTCGCAACCCCATTATCGTGCACAATTATTTGTACTTGTGGATAAATTTGGCAACATCGAGAAACGAGGTTGTAAAGATAAAGTTTGACAACTAATAGCGCAGCAATGAAGTTGCTAGTTTTTCTCAACATTCCGCGATTTAAAAATTTTACGCACTTCCTCGAAGATAAACGACATGTCACATGTGGAGAAAAATAAAACGATCATAGTTTACATAATCGAATTTTTGAAGACGTTTGCCGCACTGGTGAGCAGCGTTTTCAGCCACGCATCCTTCGACTGAAATATTTCATCGTTATCATCAAGAAATTCTATCAAATAACCTCTTTTGGAATGGGCTGTTGTGATCTTTCCTCCAAGTCTCTGATTCGTTTGATCGATTCTCCCGATGTTTTAAGGAAACTTTTCAGCATCAAAGCCTGAAACAATGTAGCTAAATATTTAGTAGAAAATAGATGTTAATTGAATAAAAATTACCTGACTATCAGTGATATCTCTCTTTGCTCCTGGAATTGCTAATAATCGTTGATATTTCTCGTCCACGGAAAGTCGTTGATCGAATAGAATTGGGAAGGACTAAATGTTTTCCAAAGACATAACTTCATGGATAAAAGTGTTGTCTCTTTAAAATAGTTTACCAAATCCATAATCATTGTTTGCTCCTTCGTCAGAGAACTTTCCATCTGCTCGAAATTCAGAGGACGTCGATCAGAAAATGTGGCTGAATTTTATGGATCAGAATATTTTAATCGTATTTTGAGTACCTGTTGCCGGTTTTCCGTGAGAGAAGTTGATAATGAAGGTCAAGATTACGACCGAGTTCAGGTATCGGATCATCTTGAAATTTCAGAAATCTGGAAAAATCAATGAAATCATAGGAAATCAGATGTTTCTGAAAGCAGGAATTAATTTGAGAGGTCAGCTTTTCTTTAGTTTTCGGTGCGCTTAGTTTTGTGTAACAGCGTCAATAAAATTAGAGATCTTTCGTCTTTTTCTTCTAGACGTCCAGATAAACAGCGATCCACTTGACTGATTTATTGCTCGAATGGATTTTAGATGCTTGAAAATGGAATTTTAAATCATTTATCGTTTACGGAATAGGAAAACTATCTAGATATTTATTAATTGAATTGTTGGTGGGTTTCATGATTCATGTCCATCAGCCTATTCAGATGCTCATTGAAGTCTCCCAGCCCCAACTCGTGAGCTTTCATCTGGAATCAAAAATTATTCTGAAGCAACTTTTCACTAATTTAGACACATCAGAAAAAAATCAAAATGCACCATCATAGAACTATTAACAAATTTCTTTCGAAAATGCCAGAATTATATTTTCACATAAAGCTTTGAAGCCTAAGGAAATTGAAATTTTTCAAAGATAAGTTCAGAAAAATCCTTGCCAGCAATTTCGACATGATATTGTTGAAGTTGAAGACGTCGTTCACTTGCATATTTTCAAGATGACTCATGAGCTAAAATTTACTCTCAAAATATCACCAAACATTTCCATGAAGTTGATTTTCATGTACCCTTTAACATTACCTTTCCATTTTGCTCTTGACTAGTCATTTCGAAAAATTCTATCGGATTCCTCATCATTTCTTCAATGATTTTGAACAGACTTCTGATCTGAAAACAAAAATGATATAATTTTCGTTTGCCAAACTTTTACCTTGGGGGTTGTGGTTGGGAGAAGTTCCTTGTCATAGTAATACATGAGCTGGTTGATCTTCGTCAAGGTATCCTTCAGAGCTCGTGCCTGAGGTCAAAACTAAATTGAGGTAGACAAAAATTACCTAAAGTACACTTTTCTCATTGAGATTCTCTGAAACACCGGGCAGCGACAGTATTCTGGCATATTTTTCATCGGCTGATAAAGTCCTGTCGAAAGTGATTGAAAATCCCTGAAAGGAGCATTTTTAATTGCATCTATGCGAAGTCTCAAAATGACTTGTTTCAGATTCTCCCGCTCTTCATCCGATAATCTACTAATTTTCCGCCGAATTTCACCAGCTCGACGATCATAAAGTGCTACTAAAATTAATCAAAATAAAAAAATAACAATTAAAAATTTTACCCTCTTCATTTTCAAATGGCCGAGCTACTGAATAGCCGATAAAAAGTGAACTTACAAGAAGAATGTTCGATATTTGCGTCATCTTGATAATTCGACTAAATCAGTACTTCTAAAATTGACAACTGAAAGACCATGATACGTTTCTATAGATAAAAATTGACCACTTTCTAAAAAATCAACCTCAGCTGTGTTACAACGCGAAATAAAGCTATTTGAACAGAGATAAATGACTTAGAACTCAAAATATCGATTCCAAGTGATTAACATGACAGCGAACTCAACTATCGATAATGGAGGTAAAATAGAGCAGATAAAATTTAAAAAATTTTATTCGATCAAAATTCAATAAATAATGGAATAATTCAAAGTTAAATCATTTTTCAGATCCCAATGAAAGTGCTAATTATAATGATTACGAAAGCTGAGACTAGGTTAATTCCGTTCGCATATGTTAGGAGATAGGTCACATTTCCATTCCAAGCAACGAATGTATAGACTGAATTGAATAGTCGAATATCGCTGAATTGACCGGATATTCTGAATTATAATTTACAATTTTTCAGATTAATATTATTATTTTTACTTGATCGTCTGAGTCAAATTCTCAGTTGGGAAATTCTTGCCATCGATTTCAGCAATGCCTTCATAGACATAAAGTATCGCATTTTTCGTCAAATTCACCTAAATGCTCGTAATCGTGATTTTCATTCATGATTAGCTTCTCTTACGCTATACAAATTCATCCCAGTAGAGGAGTACGTTTGAATATTCGTTACAAAGTGAACATTCACAGCAAAATTTGCTCCATTTGATGGCATCGTCAAGGTTTCTAATCGCTTCCGTGTAGCTCTGTACTGGTTGAAGTCGATGTTTGCTGAAAATCTTGTAAAAGTTCGAATAATGGCTAAATTTTTTCAAATAGCGATAAGGATGAAAATGTGTATGAAAAGGTGATGCGTCGCGAATGGGCGTAATCGTCAATAAAAGCGCCATAAGTTATTAGAAAAGATTTGATGTTCGTAATGTTTTCATCCCACGTATTTAAAAAAAAATTTCCTTAAAACATTATTGGAAAAATATTCACGATTGCTTTGCACGTAGAAATAGATTTGTGCAGATAACTCTTCAATAGGAGACTGAAAAATTGTTAGACTTGGGAATTTGTTGGTCAACACTGATGTTCCAGCATCGCGCAAGTCGCCCAGGCTAAATTATTCTCCAATTACTTTCGACCTTTCAAAAATCCTACGATCCCAAGAAGGTCTTATCTTGGAAGAATAGAACGCGATCACAATGATCGTTGAATTTAACACCACTATCATCTGGCAGAACCCATTCATCTGTGCACGTGAAGAAGGCTGTCATGTAGCTTCCATTCGCAATGTACATCATTGAGCCATTGTAAGAGTAGGGCTGCTGCAGTTATAAATTAAATAGTTTGTCACATTTATTGTGGACTTGTGTTAAAATTGAAATTATGTTTTAGCTGATATCTTCATCGAAACTTTCCACACCGTATAGATTGTACTTGTATCGTAAAGCCGTTGCTCTTTCACATTTTCTCCTTTGATTCGAAATATCAAAAAGAATATTTTAAAAATTCTCGTCTATTTTTGTTATAATATATATATATATATATATATATAATTATGTAGAAAATATCTTTTATATCCAAATTGGCACAGGTGTATTTATGACTTACCCCGTAGGCACCGCTATTATAGCTGTAATCCTCAATGTCGAATAATCGGCCTGTTTTAGGAGTCAATGTGAATGTCTCGTTCGCTCGTGGTCTCACGGAAAATTTATTTGTTCAAATTATTTTCTAACTCCCTGAGAATCGTTCTATTTTTATTCAACGATCATTTTGTTTATATCTTCTATTTATAAATTTTCTTTAAAAAGTTGCTATAATGGATATCATGATCGCGTTAGGCTCACATTTATAAAAACTATACGAAGCTGATACTGTCACATTTTCAGTTAGACCCTTTCCGCCAAGTGCTTCAATTAGGATTCCATTATGGCGAGGGCTCATTTGTTTACGCCATCTTCCGTGGACATCACTGAAATTTAATTTTCGCATAAGTGAAATTAGAAAACTCTCACGATGCATTGTAAGTGGTTGAGTGTGAGTTGTTCAGATATGGCGTATTATCGAAAGTCGTGTAGAAATAATCGCTGCTATCGTTCATGTGTTCGAGAGTTACGAAGTATACACAGTCCTTAGTATCATTGCTATCTGTCAGGGAAAACTGAAATAAAATAGGTTGAAAATCAAATGTTTCAATATGCAATGCGTAAAAAATTTGATAGCCACTTCATTAGGTTTAATTCGAAGTATCAAAAATGTTTTTCAGTTAAAAAGGTATTCTAAAATTTAAAATGTGTCGTGCACGTTTATTCTTCAAAACTTTCTAATAATCATTTTGTGGAATATTAGAAATATTCTAAATCAAATGCTTACATAAAAAGCATAGTTATCAGCATTTGTTCTATTGACGGTATAAGTTCTATTTATTGGAACTTCGACACAGGAAGATGTTTCATTTGCCACAACTGTTCGGTTACCTTGACAATATCCTGAAATGATACTAGTATTATGCAATATTTATTGTGTTACCATAAGCTGGAACGGAGGTCAGAAATAAGGTTATGACTGAGAGAAACCAAATAATTGTTCGATTATTCATGTCCAAAGTTTGATTGAAATTAATTGCGAATTTGTCATTGGGCTTTATATTGCGTTTCCTTATCAATGAGGGTATTTGATTCCCATATCACACAAATGCCAGAAAGGCTATTTAAATGTTAAGAAATCATTGGCCATTTTTTGAACTTGAAATAATAGTCTTTTTGCTTCATGCTTATCATAAACATTCATAATTCAGTCATTGAAATACCAATAATCACGTTAAGACTATTCCGAAATTAAAATGGTTTCATCTTTTGAACTTTTTGAAAAAAAATCATTTATAGGAATTTTTTGTACACATTTTTCTTGCAACGTGAATTTTAGGGATAACAAAGTATCGAAAATTTTCCTAAATATTGCAATAGTCAAAATTTAGCAAGTTTGGTATAAAATTTGCAAACATTTCTTATCTTATGAATAGAGAGTGCAAGTAGTTTTTCGATTTTTATGTTAGTGAGATTTGAACGTCCTCTATCTATGAAAATCAATATTCTCATATCACAAACACTAACAAAAAATGCCAAAGAATTAGTAATACTTTTGAAAGTTACTTGTTGAGTCTTCGTTAGATTACTTGGTTATTTTATGCTTACACCGAATTCGTGTAAAATTTATTATATTTGATCTAATTTTTTTCTCGAAGAGTGCGGAAGTTGCAGAAATTATCTTTATCGTATGTTTTAACTTTTCTAAAAATTTCATAAAGAGTTTCAAATTCACTGTGATTCATAAAAAAATTTTCGAACTCTATTTCTACTCGCATTTTAATTTCACAACACGTGTGAGAAATATTTTAGCCATGATATGTCTTCAAATTGCGTTTGTGTGGGTTGAAGTTAGCGTGAAGATAGAAACTAAGGATTAACCAAAACGAATTTGATACGGCAACCTGTAAGTGACGGAATGTCATTTTGGAGAGTAAGAGAAAAGAGAAATAGTATAGAAAAGACCATTCCGTCGTTTCGTCAATTACAAGAAAATGCTTCGTCATTTCGCCATTTTGCATTTCGTTATCCTGTCATTTACAAACTTCCTTTGACTTTGACAGGAATACCAGTTTATTGGCGTCCCTAAGTATTTGATCAGTCTTTTATTAAAAATTGGCCAATTTTAGGATAAATATGCTTCAAAATTTTCCGGTAGAATTAATTTTGCTCAAATGCGAATACCTCAATATCACTGACCTCGAAAATCTCGCCTGGACCAACAAACTAATGATGCAAATTGTTCGACGTCACTTGTCGATTGCACTCAAACCAAAAGTTCCCATCGAAAAACTCTGCATTACACATGATGAGGCGAATGTATAATATTATAAGGATCTAAAAAGTTATTAGCCTTTTTAGAATTGCTTTAAAATTGAATTGTTTACTGGATATTCATATTCAACTATTCCTAAGTTCAAGGCATGCATTTTCAATTATGATGTTGTAAAGGAATACGACATTCGTTATAACAACCTATTGTTGGACCTGAATGCTTACATTCGCTACTGTGAGCCATTTTATCTTAAAAAATGTATTCGTCATCAACTTTATATTTCATTCCAAAAAATGGCAAAAAAAATATATACGAAATTAAACTTTTGTGCAGAATAAATGTCACAATATTATTTCTTTCAGGTAAACTAAACGAACCTGATAGGAGAATTTGGTTCAAACCTTTTGTAGAGAGAAAAGGGAATAAAATTGACGAGATCCTTGACGAGAAATTCGATTTTCGATGGTTGCTATCTGCGCTCGATATCGAATTGATGATCATAGTAGGTTTTCTTTTTAGCTTGGTAAAGCATATTAGAAAAGAATTAGTTGAACTACTATTTTCACGCCACAACAAGAACGTTGCACGCTCTTTGCAACTCGATTTCACACGCGACCCGCCCCTCCTTTCCGTCGCTATTTCCTTCTCCCTTCTCTCCACGCTCTACACGCTATTATCTCGGGGGTTGAGTTCACGAGAGAAGAGATGCAAAATGTGAGCAATGTCTTTGTTCTGGCATGAAAAACATAAAACACCGTGACATAGGAAATTTGTATATTTAGAAAGACATTAATGATAAGGATCTTCTGATGGAATTGTTGGAAATATTCGACACGACGCGGACAAAAATTCGTAATGCTCATATCCACTGCCCTTACGCACAGCTGCAAATCGTAGATAAAACTCGAATCGAAAAATTGGAATTTTTGAGTAAAAGTACATAGAACTTTGACCTCGTTAATCTTAGGCAACTGACAATTGACGAACTGACGGGTTCTTTATTTTTCCACTATATATTACACTTTATTCCTAACTACTATAAGCAAAAAACCGTCACTTATCCCCGTTTTCTCACAAATGGACTTTTTCGAGCTTCTCAAAATCTCTCCATTTTCAAGGCTCTCTAGTCTACTCTGGCCAAGAGTATAGCACAAGGAAGTGCGTCTCCTCTTATAGCAGCGTGGTGCAATGAATAGCGGGTTTGGATTTTGCCCCTCCTTGGGCGATAAGCAAGAAATATATGAATAAAGAGAGCGCGGAGAAGCTAGAAAATGTTTCAAATTGTGAGAAAACGGGCACAGTAACTGCATATTTTCCATAAATATTTCAATTGACAACAATTAGAGTAAAGGTATATAACTTCAGATGTACACGAAATATATGTCAGAGCATCTCAAGAAATATTCGAATTTATCCAGATGCCGCATTTACAATTTAAGGTTCCGAAACGCTAATATATGAGGAAAAAATCACATTTTAGGATTGGAAAATAAACGGATTAAATCCTGACCAATTTGCACTGCTACCATTCATCACTGGACTATTGAATATTCGTGCATGCAATGGGAGTTTTCGGATTGACGAGTTTTTCGGCGTAATATTTCAATATTTTTCATTTCAGCTTATAAAAATTATAGGAGTTAATTTTTAGCACCTATTCATGGTCAGTCCTATGATCAATAATTGGAGCTTTGAAAACATTCAAAATATATACAGCGGGCATTTTTGGGACTCGATTGAAAATCTACTCGTCTCGAATGACCTAGCCTGGAATATTGTAGTCAACGATCTACCGAATGCAATATCGTTAGTTTCTATATACGAGTGGTTCTTAAATTCGTAGCTACACTTAAAATTATGCAACATTATATACAGCCATTATGCACAGTAAATCTTCAAATTATAGTCAATCCTTCATTCAGGCTGGACATCTTTATGCCGAATCAAACTTGGTTCATTGATCTACGAAATTCCCGCGGTGATATATTAAATTTCACTATATCTCATTCAGACTAGCCATTTTTTAACTTTATTTTTTCGTACTTGTTGTGCACTATGATGTCTACGTATTTGCATATTAATGCCATACAATACCATATAAAACTCGGAAATAATAAATGCATTTATTCGCGATTACAAAAATATGAGATGTTTGAAGAGGAATCTAGAATTCTGTTGGAAACGCGCGATATGAATTAGCACAACTCAATGAAATCTCTCTGGATAGGGTATAGCTATTCTTCATATCACGATTTCAAATGATTCTAGACGGCCAATGAACAGTTCCGTCCTATTCGTTCTACCAGTGTCTCTCGTTGTAGGACCGTCCATAGGATCGTCTGTTTCTGCTGCCTCCACTCCTTCTGTTCACTGACCGCTCCCATTCCTCCGTTCGTTTCGTCGTCACAAAATGCTCGACCTTCTCCATCGTCGTGGGCTGAAACTCACTGTTCTTCTTCAAGATAACAAAAAATGTATCTTCTGAAAACATAAAGCAGGGTTCACAAAATAAAATTTCCAATTCTGAGATACGGTATGAGTGAACATCTTTCAAGGGTAAATTTTGTCATCACAATACCTGATTATTGAGAAAAAGTCTGGCAGTCATTGTCTCGAATATTTGGACAATTCTTCACATTTTATTCAGCGGACAGATCAAGTAAAATTGGTGCACGTTTCCAATGCATTTTTTTTTTATAATCCAAGAGTGTGCGAGAAAAATCATATTTGATACTATTCCAATGATTTACGGATCGACCACATGATAATTCAGTGAATGTTTATTACCTTCGAGATGTTTGACATGCTTTGGCTGTATCCCTTGTAGGCGGAAAGTTGATTGTTGGCATTCGCGCTCGCATTCGCCAAGGACAATGCCTGGTTTCGTCGATTCGTCTCTTCCAACTCGTTCCATCTCTTCATCCTTAGAGCTAAGTCATCCTGAAGATAATTAGATAAGGAATATTTATTTTAGGTTGTTGGGAATAGTTCTTCATCTTGCTACCTGAGGTGGAGCAACATTCACTTTTAATTCACGTTATAGCTTGAGTTAATGGATTTGTTCAATGCCATTTTTCCTCGATAACTTTCTCTTCAATTTGAATTGCGATATATTTCTAGTTCTATAACTTCATGTTATGACATCCACATGATGTCATTCAATCAACAATATCGAACTATTTTGTGCATGCAGACATGCATTATAGACCTATGAAAATTTTCGAACAGATCGAAATTCATTTTAAACGCTTTAAAAGTGTTATTAGCAAAAGCATCAAATTACTGGACAAATTGCAGTTGACAGAAATTTCGTGCAGCTAATCGAATAAACACCGCTCTCGTGACAGAACCTCGTATTTCTGCTAATTAGAGAGGTGCGCAGTTGTGGCAGATGTAATTGAAATGTCAATTTCGATCATTCAATAAATGGACTGTTTTCAGTTTATGCAATTTTCCATATTTGAAGAACAAATACTGGTGTGATAATTAGCAAAAGTTTGGTTTCCACTTTGAAAAATTTCTGTCATTTTCTCCACGTTTTAAAAATCCTATCAGATATGGATAGAATTTCGAATTCCAACTATAAAAATGTGAATAAAATATTGAGTTTGGAAATTGGAAACTAAGAAATGACGAGATTACGCGATACCGAGACTAAATACGTTTCACAATATTTCGCCTAATCATTACCCTCTTCATTATCTCTAGTTATTTGTAACGGTCTCACGTTATGACTTGTTCATTTCAAATTTTGGTCGGTTTTAGATTATTAATATAGATTTCTTCTATCCATAATCCATGCTTTTCAGCTAGAAACGTAGTTTCTTTTTTTATTGTGGAAGCGGTAATATCAAAGAGGAGGCATGCAAAAGGTGTGGTTTCTGATCGAATGGCATTGACAAGATTCTGCACCGAATGTGTACCTTCTCTCTCGCCTTGTGGGTAATTCTCTACCAAAAGCGAACATGAAAGTAAGACATTCTAAAAAGACGCTTGATGTAAATATTGAGTTAGGCGCAATATTTGGCAACTTCTAGAAAATAAGGCAAAAAACTAGAATATTTCAAAACAATAATGAACGCTGTTATTATATCATGCAAGAGGTAAATAATATCATCCACATTACAGATTAGTTAAACACTTGTCTTGTCGAACGTAACTCTTTACATTTAGCTTTCGCAAGCCTAAGATAGTCGTTATTTTCTATTTATGTTCGCTTTTCGCTCATTAATTCCTCAACAATTGTAAAGTTCGAAGGCTAAATGGTAAAAGGGAGGGGGTAAAAGTAAGCGACAAACCCGAGAGGAAGACTGGTTGGCTGCCTGAAATAACCATTTACATTCTTCGATTCGAATGGGAAAAAGTGCTAATCTTCCCTCTATGAAAGGGAAGATTCAAATAGTCACGCACGAGGAAACTTACCTTTTGAAGGTTTTCGATCGACTGAAACATGAACTTGAATTATTCAAATTCAAAAAATTGAGTCATAAGATAGTGATTTAACGTGATTCTAATTTTAGTTCTAACAAATATTCCAATTTTGAGATACTGAATATCATAATCTAAAATATGACCGTGATGATCAATATCTTTTTTTCAGAAAATTTTTCTTTCTGCTTCGAAGAATTTACGACAAATCACTAATCTAGAAAAACAAACAATGCTTACCTTTGAAAGGCGATTCAATTCCTCCGAGTTCATTCCATCGTAATCCTTCTGAGGAAAAAATTTTATTCTCAAAAGAAGAAAATTATTTCAATTCACAAACCCTAGGACCAGGCCAGGGTGGTTTGTTCCAAATGCTGTTGGCATCTGACTCCTTTGCTCTCAGATACTCCCTCAGCCGGCTGGCCTCCATGTCGCGATGTCTCTTCACGCTTTCGGCCCAGTAGTTCGTCGTCGTTATTGGACGAGTTTCGACGCTCTGAAATACTTGCTTGTTTAGAAAATATTTTTGTGAATAAACTGTCTTCAAGGATTAAATATGGCTCTTTTAAAATAGAACATCTTAAAAGTTTATTTTCTATTCACAGTGAACATTCCTAATTATAGAAGAATTGAAAGGTTGAAACACGAAATCAATGACGAAGCGGAATCGGATCGTGAAATGATTCTCAACTATCTTATAAGTCAGCTCTGAATCTTTGATTAAAAGAATTAACCTCAGATGGGTACTCTTGTTTGTCACAATTTTGATAATTTTTTCCTACCCTGAATCTTCTCTGGTCATTAGCATCCAATTTCAGAAGATCCTTCGTCGATTTCGGAGACTTGGGACTGGATAAATTGCTAGCAAATCGTCTGGCAGAATTGAGAGTGGATGACTGGTATTTTGGCAGAGTGGATGAAGTGTAGGTAGTGTATCTTGGAAGTGATGAGGTACTGTACGAATACGACGAGTTCATCGTGTTTATCTGGAAATTTTCAAAACGATCAAAATAAAGTAAGATTTTTTCGCGTTTACTGCAGAAAATATTGAATATTCGATGTTTGATATTTTATAATTAATCGTTTCATAGCAGATCGGGATTAGGGAACACGACAGGTTTTCGAGAAATTGCAATAAAAGCCTACGCTTCCTACACTAAACAGAGCAGTCTAGTCTTTTCGGAATGCAATAAATTGAATTCGAGCTAACCTTCGGATCGATGACGGTCCGCTTGTAGTCGGCCTTGTGCCAGCTCATCGTCTGAACCATGGCTGCGGGTGGGAGAGACCGATGCTAAAATTGAAGGATCGGTCAAATTTAGGAGAAAGTGAACCAGAACGACAGTAATGAAGTAAAACAAAGTAATGGCATTATGCAACGATAAAGTAAGAAATGGAAGAAATGATGATACTGTCGAAATTTTCAGGAAGGAGAACCGAAAAATCAAGACAAATTTAGGAATAGTAACCTGGCTCTATCCCAGAGGTACTATCTTTGGTAATGTACACTAATCAAGATGTTCATTTATGAGAGAAGTAAAAAATGTTGGATAGTAAATTGGTTGATTATAGATTCCGATCAATCGATAACTAATGCAAATACACGAAGCACGACGATTTGCCTAATGCATTCGAGTGAATTAGAATGATAGAATCGATTCACGAGATTAGAATAAACGCGATTTGGCAAACAAGAGAATAGATTTTAATGATACTAAGGAAAAGCAGCAACCGATCAAAGGAGTGACTCCTCTCTGTGATGTTAGCCGTATTCCGACAACTCGAAACTCACAGCGGTTTGCTGGAATTGAAGTTAATGAATTGAAAAAGTGCTAAAAACGAAAACGAATGGCGGAAGGTAAAGATAACAAGAAGATCGGCAGAGAAAGTAAGGGGAATTAGGCAACATTATGAATTTGAGAGAAATAGAAACGAACAGATGAATCAGGAAGATGAAAATAGTGATGATTTAGAGATAAAGAAAAGACGAGAGTAATGGTGCTAATGACTAACGTCTAGAGAAATTTACGAGAAGAGTGATATGATAAGATGAGGATAGTTAGAGAAAAAGGAAATGTTAGAGTAAGGTGAAAATTAGGAGGTAAGGGGGAAGGAGAGATTGAAAGTGAGTGAGGGTGTGGCTCTTCTTTGCCCTGCCTCTGCCTTTGCCTGTGTCTCTGAAACACGCGCAGTTATGGCAAGAAGGCAAAGACAGCCCAGCCACTAACATTCTCGATGGAAATGGAAATGCCGAAAAAGGCAGGAGAAAGGGAGGGAAAGGCAAAGGAATTGGGAGGCCAAATGTGGAGGCAGACTGTTAGCGGAATGACAACTGAGAAAATAACAATCATCCAATTGAGAGATTCCACTAGTTGACGATTTAATTCTGAAATTTGGAAAATAGCAAAACACTCCCTATCTTGCAATTGAGAAGAAATTTTATTTGGAGAAATTTCGAATTAAATATAGCGATTTAGTAGATATTCAAGAAAAATTTGAAAAAAATGAACATAGGAGGTTTAATAGACTAATAAACTTTCGAGAACCAATCATTTTTCACATCCTATAATATCAAGCAGAAATTCAAAATTATTGAATGTGATTTGGTGAATAGGAACCTAATCCAACTCTTCGTTTGATTTTATCTCATCGTCTATCATTTATTCCCATTGAAACTTCATTCCTTCGAAATTCAAACAATCTGTTCTGTGCATCTGCGCCAGTACGGTCTTGTTCAGCATTGACGGGGACTAAAGACTCGTCTGAGCTTAACTGTGAAATCGTACTGAGAATGAAAGAGACTGGGTGAGTACAATCATTCTTACTCCAGTTTCAAACTTTGTTAGCTCTGATATACCTATGCTGCGGAATTACACATTTATGTATTAGTCGTTTTGAAAATGCATTTATTCCTCAACTTTAAAATATGCTTTAAAATTATTCGATATCATCTACTAGCGAATCAATTGTAAAAGATACATAAATGATCGGACTGAAATGAAACTGAAATTGTTCGATGTTGAGCGAACCAAATGAAAGTATTCGTGGATTCTTTCTAAATGCGTAATGGAATGTAACTTGAAAATAAATGAATGGTCGAATTTTATAAATAAGATAATGAAAATAATACGAATTAGCTAGAGAATCACCGAAATAATTGCCTATTGATTATCTTTCGGTTTGAAGAAGAGATGCCCGCGTTTTTCAGTCTCGTATTTGAAATGATCGGTTTCCTTGGTCTCCTTTTTCGCTGCCTGCACCAACTCTTCTGCAATGCACGGATGGTGCGGAACTTCGTGGAAGTCCTAGAAATTTTTTAGTGCTAAACATTGAAATATTATGGACAGAGAACTGTTTTTATATTTGTGATAAGCCAGAATTGTGATTCACCAATCAATTTTGGGAAAAAATCGGTCTCTGATTTTAATTTTCGCTGAATGTGTAAAGATTTTAGCCGTTGTCATGTGGGAAAATAGATGTCAATGCGCGTTTTGCGCATCGACTGTATTTTTTGGATGATTTACAGCCTCAAAAATCTTTGTTCATAATTTTTCGTAATAAAGTTCATTTTTACAGAAAAGCATTCTTACGATGTGATAGGATGATTCAAGAAGTCGTTCTCCGTCGAATTGAAGTTCTTCAGTAGGTCGCTGGATATGAGCTCTTAGCACTTCGGGGCTCAAGCTGCCAATTTGAGAGACTGAAATTTAAATGCTCAATGAATAATTTTTTATAGGAGTTTAGCGAAAAATAGAACAAAATTAGTAAGGATCGTGTCAAAATATTTCAAATCAAGAGTTTTTGGAAGTCTCAACCCATAAAAATATGGTAAATATAGATTGGAAAATATTCATCTCAGACTTTTCAAATAGCATGAGAGCATGATGTCATGGTTTTTCACCTAGACAAATTACTGTCTGTTAGAAAAAAAATTAAAAAGTTAATATAAGTCGCGCTCACCAGTTTCAGTTTGAATTTGATACGACGTTTTAAAGAGCGATCCATCTTTGCTCTGACCTTCTTCGAATTTGGAATACCCGTGAACTTCTTCGGTGCCAGCACCCTGGAAATTGTTAATTTTTGAAATGTTAATCAGATAAGAAAGAGAATCATCTGTCATTGCAACTCGGAAATGGTGGAGATTTGGAAGTTTGAAAAGTGTTCCATCACGTGATGAATTTTTACTAGGCAATTTCGCAAATTTGCATTTTTTCATTTCAGAGTCAAACTTCTTACCCCATCAAGCTCCCTTCGTTCAGTCCACTCTTGTTCGTTGCCTCCCTTCTTCACATTGCGGAGCATGATATCGTGGTCGATAGGTACGGAACGCTCGTAGCGATCTCCAGTTTTAGCAGTGTAGTCTGTGCGATATTCGGTGCTACCTTCGAATTTACCGCCTTCTTGGAAGATGCCGCTTTCTCCGGGGATTTTCACTTCATACCGCTCCCCTCTGACATCCCCGCCAAAGTCAACTTGAGTACTGCTGCGAGCTTCGAATTTCGATTCGGACTTGAGCACGCCGGAGTCGTCCGTTCGCTTGATTGGAACAGATCGGGTGCCTGTCTTCTCTGTGTAGTCGGCTTTGTATTCGGTTGTGCCAATGAAGGGTCCACTCTCTTCGAAGATTCCCTGGCTCGATCGTTTGATGGTTTCCGCTCTATCGCCCTTGGCTGCTCCTTTGAATTCGTCATGAGTATGCGTTCGTGCATCGAATCTCGATCCTGAGGTTTCGAAGATACCCGATTCGTCTGGTCGTCGAATTGGGACGGAGCGGTCGCCAGCCTTCGCAGTGAAATCTGCTCTGTATTCGGTTGTGGCTTGGAATGGGCCGCTTTCCTCAAAGATGCCCTCTTCCTTTCTGCGAACGACGTCGGCTCTTTCTCCCTTCGTTTCACGGAATTCGCTGTGAGCTGTGCTTTGTCCTTGGAATTTCGAATCCGACTTGAAAGAATCAGTCTCGTTTGGCCGCTTGACTAGAACAGTTCGCTGAATTTTTTCACCAGATTGTGGAGTGAACTCAGATCGGTGCACGGTGGTCGAATCAAATTCTCCACCTTCATCGAATATCCCTTGACTTGTCCTCTTAATGACGTCAGCTCTCTCTCCTCTGACTGACCCTTTGAAGTCTTCGTGAGTCTGAGTTCGAGCATCAAATTTGGCATCGGTTTTGAAGACGTCGGATTCGTTGGGTCTTTTGACTGGAACGGACCGTTGAGTAGTCTTGCTTGTGAATTCTGTTCGATTGACGGTGCTCGAGTCAAATGGACCACTTTCGTCGAATATTCCTTCTCCGGATCTTCGTTTGATACTTTCTCTATCACCCCTTGTCTCTCGGAATTCACTATGGGTCGTGCTTTCTCCTTGGAACTTGGCGTTCGTTTTGAAGGTGTCAGATTCCGAAGGACGCTGAATAGGAACTGATCGCTGGGTAGTTTTACTCGTGAATTCGGTGCGGCTGACGGTGTTCGAGTCGAATGGGCCAGTGTCGTCGAATATTCCCTGGCTAGTTCGTTTCACGACATCAGCTCTGTCACCTTTGACTGCTCCCTTGAAGTCCTCGTGAGTTTGTGTACGGTCGTCAAACTTAGCGTCGGTTTTGAAGACGTCGGATTCGTTGGGTCGTTTGATTGGAACTGATCGCTGGGTAGTTTTACTCGTGAATTCGGTGCGGCTGACGGTGTTCGAGTCGAATGGGCCAGTGTCGTCGAAAATTCCCGATTCAGTCGGCTTCTTGATATCATAGCGCTCTCCTTTGCCAGAAGTGAAATCTTGCCGATGAACGGTAGTTGCAGAGAATTGTGGATTTGAATCGTCAAAGATGACATTTTCCTGTGGTTTCTTGACGTCGTATCTGTCACCCTTGGCATTGGAGTAGTCGATATGCGAGATGGATCTGCCTTCAAATTCGCCTTGACCGCGAAAAACGTCGTCGTTGTCACGGGGTTTGCGAACTTCAGCCCTTTCTCCAGTAGTTGGTGCGAAATCGGTTCGGTTTGTTGTCCTCGAATCAATCTGACCTTGTCCTTTCAGAACTCCGGACGAATCTCTTCGTTTCACTGTATCTGCACGCTCGCCAGCTGTTGCGACGTAATCACTTTGAGTTGTAGTAGTTTCGGTGAACTTTGAGTCACTCTTCAAAATTCCACTATCAGTCGGTTTCTTCGGATCGTACTTCTCGCCCTTCACTGGAGTGTAATCTGCGTGCGACTGGGTTGTTGAGGCGAATTTTTCTTTGCTCTTCAGAATATCCGAATCTTGGGGCTTGCGTACTTCGTGTCTCTCTCCTTGAACATCTCGGTAATCTTCGTGAGTTTTTGTTCTCCCCTCAAACGATCCATCTCCCCGCAGGATATCGGAGTCTTGAGGTTTGCGAATTTCATGTCTCTCACCAGAAACCGAAACGAAGTCAGTATGCGATTGAGTGGTTGAGTCAAATTTCTCGCCACTTTTCAGAATATTCGAGTCCTTCGGTTTAACAACCGGATATCGTTCGCCTTTTACATCGATGAAATCTTCGTGCGTTCGTGTTCTTGCATCGAATGTACCGTCACCACGTAAAACATCCGATTCCTTCGGTTTCTTAATATCATATCTTTCGCCGCGCACTTCCTTGTAATCCTCATGAGCGACAGTTCTTCCAGCAAAACTTCCGTCTCCCTTCAAGATATTCGAATCTTCGGGCTTTCTGATCTGATGTCGTTCTCCTCTGACATCCGTGAAGTCCTCCTGCATTCTGGTCTTTGCGTCAAACTTCTCACCAGTCTTCAGGATTTCAGAGTCTTGTGGCTTCTTCACTATTGGCCTTTCACCTTGAACGTCCGTGAAATCTTCTTGTGCCCTCGTCCTTCCCTCAAATGTGCCATCACCACGAAGAAGATCAGAATCCTTGGGTTTGCGTGTTTCATAGCGTTCGCCTTGTACGTCAGTGAAGTCTTCCTGCATCCTCGACTTGGCGTCAAATTTCTTATTGGACTTTAGAATATCAGAATCTTGTGGTTTTCTTGTCTCGTAGCGTTCTCCCCGAACTTCCTTGTAATCCTCGTGGGCAACAGTTCTTCCGGCGAATGTTCCATCTCCCTTGAGAATGTCAGACTCTTTCGGCTTTTTCGTTTCATACCGTTCTCCCCTGACATCGGTGAAGTCCTCTTGGGTTCTTGTACGACCATCAAATGTTCCATCTCCCTTCAAGATATTCGAATCTTCGGGCTTTCTCATCTGATGTCGTTCGCCTTGCACATCTGTGAAGTCCTCGTGAGTTCTTGTCGTCGCGTCGAATTTTCCGTCTCCTTTCAAAATGCCCGAATCCTGTGGTTTCTTGACTGGGTGACGTTCACCGTGTACTTCCCTGTAGTCATCATGTGCCACTGTCCTGCCAGCAAATGTACCATCGCCTTTGAGGATGTCAGATTCCTTCGGTTTCTTGATGTCATATCGCTCTCCCCGAGTTTCTTTGTAGTCTTCATGAGCCACCGTTCGGGCAGCGAAAGTTCCGTCTCCTTTCAGAATCCCGGAATCTTGGGGCTTCTTGATCTCGTGTCTTTCTCCATGTACCCCTTTGAAATCCTCTTGAGTTCGTGTTCTGCCTTCAAATGATCCGTCACCCCGAAGCAAGTCAGAATCTTTAGGTTTGCGAATGTCATAGCGTTCACCTTGAACATCGGTGAAGTCCTCATGGGTTCTTGTACGACCATCAAATGTGCCGTCTCCTTTCAAGATATTCGAATCTTCGGGCTTTCTGATCTGATGTCGTTCTCCACGTACATCAGTGAAGTCTTCATGAGTCCTGGTGCGACCTTCGAATGACCCATCTCCTCTGAGAACATCCGAATCCTGAGGACGACGAACTTCGTATCGTTCGCCTTGCACATCTGTATAGTCTTCATGAGTGCGAGTTCTTGCGTCGAATGTGCCATCTCCTTTGAGAATGTCAGAATCTACCGGTTTCTTGATTGGATGGCGCTCTCCGTGCACCACGACGTAGTCCTCATGCGTTCTTGTTCGTCCTTCAAACGTGCCGTCGCCTCGAAGCACATCGTCGTTGTCACGAGGCCTTCGCACTTCTGCTCTGTCTCCAGTAGTTGAAACGAAATCGGTCCTGCTTGTTGTAGTTGCATCAATCTGCCCATCTCCTCTCAGGATTCCTGATGAGTCACGTCTCTTGACGGTTTCGGCCCTCTCACCAGATGTTCCCACATAATCTCCACGAGTTGTGGTTGTGTCAGTAAATCTTGCGTCACTTTTCAGAATTCCACTATCAGTCGGCTTCTTCGGATCGTACTTCTCGCCCTTCACTGGAGTATAGTCGGCATGAGACTGAGATGTTGAAGCGAACTTCTCATCAGTCTTCAGGATTCCAGAATCTTGCGGCCTCTTCACTATTGGCCTTTCAGCTGAAACTTCTTTGTAATCCTCATGAGTCCTGGTGCGACCTTCAAATGAGCCATCACCGCGCAGGACATCAGAGTCCTGTGGACGTCGGATTTCGTGTCTGATCTCCGAAACAGGAACGTAGTCGATTTGTGTCTGGGTTCTTGATGCGAATTTTTCGCCGCTTTTTAGGATATCGGAGTCTTGCGGTTTCTTCACAACTGGTCGGTCCGCCTGTACTTCTTTATAATCCTCGTGGGTCCTTGTCCGAGCATCAAGTGTGCCATCTCCTCGGAGAATGTCAGAATCTTGTGGACGGCGAATCTGATGTCTTTCTCCCTGGACTTCTCGAAAATCTTCCTGAGTTCTTGTTCTTGCATCGAAAGTTCCGTCACCTCGAAGCACGTCGGAATCCTGAGGTTTTCGAATTTCAAATCGATCTCCTTGCACATCAGTGAAGTCTTCTTGAGTACGAGTTCTCGCATCAAACTTTCCATCGCCTCTTAGGATGTCGGAGTCTTCGGGTTTCTTTATCTGATGACGCTCTCCACGAACCTCTTTGTAGTCTTCGTGAGTTCTTGTCGTTCCTTCGAATTCGCCTTGACCTCTCAGCACATCGTCGTTGTCACGAGGGCGACGTATTTCTGCCTTATCACCAGTTGTCTGCACGAAGTCCGTCTTGCTCGTCGTTGTTGAGATAAATTGGCCTTGTCCTTTCAGGATTCCGGACGAGTCGCGTCTCTTCACTCTTTCAGCTCGCTCTCCTGTGGTCGCTATATAGTCACCACGAGTCGTTGTCGTGTCCGAAAACTTCTCACTGCTTTTCAGAACTTGACTTTCAGCAGGCTTCTTCGGTTGACTCTTCTCTCCTTTCACAGGGACAAAGTCGGTCCTTGATTGGGTGGTTGAAGTGAATTTCTCCGAGCTCTTCAGGATGCCGGAATCTTGTGGCTTCTTGACGGTAGGTCTATCAGCCTGAACTTGCTTGTAGTCCTCATGAGTCCTTGTTTTTGCATCGAATGTGCCATCTCCTCTGAGCACGTCATCGTTGTCCCGCGGCTTCTTTACCTCTGCTCTATCACCAGCTGTGGGTATGAAATCTGCTTTGCTCGTAGTGGTGGCATCGAGTCTTCCATCCCCTTTCAAAATTCCGGACGAATCACGTCGTTTGACCGTGTCAGCTCGGTCGCCTTTCATCGCCTTGTAAGACTCGCGTGTCGTTGTAGTGGCAGTGAACTTCGAATTGCTCTTCAGAATTTGATTATCAGCCGGTTTCTTCGGTTGGTTTTTCTCGGCTCTGACAGGAGTGAAGTCGGACTTCGATTGCGTTGTCGAGGAGAACTTCTCGCTGCTTTTCAATATGTCAGAGTCTTGAGGCTTCTTCACTCCGGGTCTGTCAGTTTGGACCTGTCGGAAGTCTTCTTGCGTACGACTTCTGGTCTCCATAAGTCCGCCGTCTCCGCGAAGGATGTCAGAATCTCTTGGGCGGGCCACAACGAACCGATCTCCAAGGACTTCAGAATAGTCGTCGTGTGTCTGCGTTCTGCCTTCGAATGAACCGTCGCCTCTTAGGATGTCAGAGTCTTGTGGACGTCGTACTTCGTGGCGAATTTCGGAAACGGGAACGGAGTCGATGTTGGACTTCGTTCGTGTCGTGAACTTCTCGCTGCTCTTCAGAATGTCGGAGTCTTTGGGCTTCTTGATCTCAGGTCTTGTTGTGTGAACTTCTTTGAAGTCTTCCTGAGTGCGACTTCTCGTCTCATGCATTCCATCACCTCGCAGTATATCCGAGTCCTTCGGTCTCTTCGGCGTTATTCGGTCTGCCTTCATATCGACAAAGTCGGATTGGGTTCTTGTCGTTGACTCGAGTTTGTCACTCGACTTCAGTATTCCCGACGAATCAGGACGTTTCACGGAATAGCGATCTCCTTTCACTAGCGTGTAGTCGTGGCGTGTTGTTGTTTCAGCTTCAAATTTGCCCTCACCATGCAGGACGCCAGAGCTGTCAGGTCTTCGGTTTGCCTGGAACCGCTCGCCAGTTTTCGTCGTATATTCTTCTTGATGCCGTGAACGAGCCTGAGAATTGTAAATTACTATTATTTTGTAATTATTTTAATCGAAGGTTACCCTTCAGTTTGATTTTATATAAGATTTTATGAGCTGAATGATAGGAGTCCCCTTTTATCAAATTTAAAATTGTTAAAGGCCTGTTTGTAAAGGAATCTCAAGTTTTTTGTTTTTAATTTGATCGTAACCTAGCCAGGATTTTCAGGAAAATTATGCGGAAAGCATTAGAGTGAAATAAAGCCTTTTCTTCTGATAATGTCTTGAGACTAAAGAAAAGAAACCACTTTCTCCAAACTTTAACAAGTTGGACAGAAAGTTGACAAAATGGATTGAAAGTGAAAATTGCGAACAAATGAACTCATAATTAGAGAGCACAAGTGGTTTCTCAAATTTGATGTTGGAGAGACCTGAAGCATTCAGGAGTACGGAGGATGGATTGTTAAGATATTTTCGAAAATGTTTACCTGGAACTGTTGCCCGTCGCTTTGAAAGATTCCCGACTCTCTCGGTCGTTTCGGAGTTTCGTATCTATCTCCTTTGACAGCTTTGTAGTCGGCATGAGTTTGTGACTCCATTTTTGAAGCACCATTGATTGGAGGAAGCTAAAAATGGAAGCTCTTCATAATGAACGGTTACTAAATTTCTGTACCTTGATTTCGACGCTTTTTGTGGTTCCGTTTGCATTGGCACGAGCTGGTGATTTACTGGCACGATCACTGCCTAAAAATCAAAAGCTAATTTTCGAATATTTCTCTGAGGATCTTACCATTTGATCCAGTTGGTGACAATAACTCCTGGCCTTCAAGAATTTGTTTCGTTCGACTGCTCTGAGTACCCCTAGCATATGATGGGGTATCATCTCCGAAGATCTAAACGTTTTTCTGTTGCAATATTTATTATCCTAATAAATTTTGCTGCTCAATGTTTTCAATATCATGATTATTTGAGATGTTCGATGGAAAATTTTAGAGATCTTGCAATGCTATAAGACACGCTAATATCTCGCCGTTATAATCCACTACTCAAAAACGCTAATGTTGTAGTCTATTCCAAGTGAACACTTTACCTGTGATCGTTGATTCCTTTGCTTGAGAGCTGCACTGGTGATATACCGACTGTTGACGCTGTGCTCGCTCTTTGACTGGCTCATTCCCGATTCAAATTCATCAGCGACGCCCCCGCTGCTTCGAGGACGACCGTAGGCAGTGCGAGTTTCACTCGATACCGTAAACTGAAATTCAAGAAGAAAATTTTTCACTAAAAGTCCTGATATTTCTATTTATTAATCTAAACGTGAGAGGTGCAAAATGGTGCACGATTATGCACTTTTAAAAAGAGAAATAACAAATGTTGAGAAGGAAAGACTGGCCTAAAATCGCTTCTTGCTACTCTATTTCGACCTCACAGATTTCGGACGCAAAATACCTGTGCATTTTCAGATCCGCCCAAATTGGCCTTCGATAATTCCCCCGTTCGCCTGACAATTGGATCACGTTGTCCAACTCGAGTTGTGATTTGCTCCTAAAGCATCGAATTTTATATTGTTGCGATAACATTTTAAAGCTCTTGTATTTGCTTTTCAAGCTCAAGCTTATAGCTGGTCTTCATGTATCTGGATTATAAATTCACCTTAAATTAAGATTTGATAAAAAAGGATAACTGAAGGTAATTTTGCTATGGAATGCGACTTGAATAATTGAATTTTCAATATTCATCTTTCAAACCTATAGTGGAAGTTAAAAGTTTGGACAAAATGTGACTTCTAGAAGTAAATTTCCATACAATTATTCTGAACGATCCAGGGGAAATTTTACAAGTGATTGGCTCTTGGTATTTACCACACAAACAAGATTGTGTCGAGTTTGTTCATAATTACTGTTTGATGATTGAATATAGAAATCACGTTTATGTCCAACCTTTTGACTGGCACTATTTTTTTTTTAAATTTCTGCGAAAATTTTAACCTTTCGATAGTATTCGTGATGATGTTCGGTGACGTCACCCAGGACTACATTGCTCGCGTTGCGATTGTGAGGACATTTGTGTCGCCTAAACAATTTTAATCCAGTTTTTCAAAACGCAATTTGCAAGCTTCCTCCGTCATTATTATTCAGTACTTATTTTTGCTGATAAAATACTTACTATTTCATCAAGGCAAAAATTTTAGTGTCATTATCAAATTAACGTCAGCTATTTTTTTCCGGAAACTGGTTGAAATTCTCGATTGACTCACCCGCAAGTGCAAATTTGACAGATGCATTGAGGACCGTGCGACATTTCGTGTTCTTCTTCTTCTTTAGTTCAAACTCCAATAATTACCCAGATAGAGAACCATGCGCTCCGATTAGAACTGCAAATTCGATAATCAATATGGGTTGAAAAGTGAGTTTATATTCGGACATGCCCAAAATTCAAAATTATCGGAAAATGATCAATTTCAAAATGGTTCGATTTACAAATGAAATAAAACGAGAAATTTTAGTAGTCTAAAGTAAGAATGATATTGAAGTCTAAAGAGATTTGAGAATTGATGGTAATATCAAAATCTATACGAATTGGTAGAAAGTTTAAAAATAGAATGGCAAAATATAATAATTCAAGCTTGAAAAGATGACTTCAATGTCTATTATGCTAGTGAATTAGTTTATTTTCTAGACATAACTATGGACCATCCGTTAAGTCAGAGAAAATTATTTTATTTTCAGTAATCAGTGTGTTGCAAAAGCTTTTTGATAGTTAATAAAGTTGCACTACTTTTGAATAAGTTAGAAAAATCTTTCTAGAAAAGATGTTACCGACGAAAAATGTTCAAAATTAAAGAGATCAGCCATAATTTCGAAAATTGCAACAGTTCCGTTTCCTCAAATTTTCAGAATGTCAATTTTAACGCGGCTAGTAAAATCACACAGACGTTTATTTAGCGGTGAAAGTTCTGAAAGTTCCAAGTCAAAGGTAAGTGCATAGAAAAAATTTATGAGGGGCGTAAAATAAAATTTTATGTCATAAAGTGGGGATGAGCTCAAAATTTAGAGAGAATTAAAGTCGGAATCAAAACTAAAATTATTCGATAAGCAAGTGTAAATAAATTTGGAAAGATGTGAAAAATAGGTTTAACGACTTTCGAAGCGGATTTTAAAATGGTAAACACGCCGCTGAGATCACTTTATTTGAGAATGCTAGAATATTACTTGGATAAAGGAGAAATCAAACTTCGAGCCATCGACTGAAGTCAAATTGAAATATTCGCTAAAATACGCCCTATGAAAGATTCGAGAGCAAAGTTCCATAATGACAATTATTTTCTAGTAAACTTTCCAGATCGTCTTTTACCATAGAGAGCCATAGATGAAAACATTCAGAACAATATTTAACTAGCAAACGATAATCACAAAAATATTCCATGGGAGCTGATTTTGGAAACGAACTTTTAAAGCTGATTAAAAGATCACACTTTTTGAATGGATATTTTAGCGAATTTTCTATCATAAAGTTCAAATAGTTCCTGAAATAAGAAAAAATGCGTACCTAGTCAAAAAATCAACAAGAGGATGCCATTGGAAACGCGATGATGAGTCGCAATTTTGGAAGCATAAAATGATGATAAGCGAAGAGGAAAAAGAGTCTTAGGCAGGGCGATTATCAGGGAAAAATGGAAGAGAATAGTGAAAATGGCTGTAAAGCAGAAAATGAGAAAAAAATGTTGAAATGCGAAAATACAATCGCAAAAGCCCTAAAGTGTTCAGTTCGAATCGAAGCGATAAGGCGAAATTATGTTCTGATCGGTGAAAATTCGACATAAATCTGAAGATTCTAACGGCTTTAGGCAGAAATTATCGCTAGAAATGGGAAAAATAAGACGATTGTTAAATTTTGATGAGTCGAAAGAATGAAATATTGCCGTTTCAAAAACCAAATGAGCATATGAATCGCGAATAAATCATGACTTTTATGAAGGAAGGAAAATCAATTTTAGTTCACCATGATACGATTGCTTTCGTTCAATTCCAGAAAATTCGAGATAATTGGTGAGGAATGGAGTCACGATGTGGCTAGTTTTTGTACAGCAAGATTTCAAATGAAGGGATTTACCGAAAAATTAGGCATTTTCACGATTATCGACTAAAAATATCATATTTTTCAAAATATTAGATAATAAATCGTGAAAATATACGATTTTTCATAAATATTCATGACGATACAAATTTTTCACTAAACGAAAATAGGTTTGGAGGGAAAATTTGAAAGGATATCATGGAAGTTCGCAATTTTATGCTATATTATTGATAACAATTATGGCATATTTATGGATATCAGTACAATATATCTTGAAAAGTATGCGCATTTCTACGAATATTCATAACGAATACAAATTTGACGGTAAATTGTATAGCTTTGAGAAAATATTGAGTAAATTGAAGAGAAAATTAGAGCGAAAGACGGAGATAAAGAGGTAAAAAGAGAAAGACTGCGTAACCATGGATTCTCGCCTCTCTGTCGAAGTCTCCCTGGCTTTGCCGCAAATCTGAATAGAGACTCAACAGGAGGAGATTTTTACTTCTCACTTTGCGCATTCTCATAGGTAAAGCTCTCCATACAAATTCTGCATTTACTCTATTCATTCGAATTTTCACCCTTTTGTATTTCAAATCCATGTAACATTGTTTGTGATCAACTCTTTAGCAGATTTAGACAAAGTAATACCTGCGAGATAAGATATTCCGAAAATAAATTGTAAGATGTGCATCAGGTAGGTGATAGGTATTTAAAGTATCATTTGTTTCGAGGGTAAATTTAAAATTTTTAGTGAGTATAGCAGAACGGGAATTTTAGAAATTTAAGTTTCAACATAGTTTTGCTGTAAAAAAGATTCTGAAGGAAAATTTTTGAATACTGGTTCTCAGAAAAGATGAATTAAGTTTCAGTAGAATAGTTACGAAATCGCTGCATTTTCTAAATTCAGCCCAGAACCCAGAAATTGTCAGTGCAGAAGTAAGAGAGTGTCTGAAATAGACACAAAATAGCGGTCATTTCTGCCCTTCCCCTTTCTCTTTTTGCCCTTCTTTGTCTTTTTCTGCTTTCTTTTCGCCTCTCTTCTGCATTGCCTGCAATCAATGTCGCCTGCCAAAGGCTACTAAATCGGAAGCTGAATCTGGAATTTGGAAGCCAAGAAAATGGGAGGGGAGAGGAAAACGAGCCAGAAAAGCTGCAAATAAGAGATGAGATAAACTGGAAGATAAAAGGCATGGGTATTAGGAAGGAAGGAAATGTTTCAGAAGAAATTATGGAAATTTGGCTGAAAAATATTGAGACTTATTCATGGTCTCATCTATGATATAAAAGAGATAGATTATAGAAATTAGATCTAGAGTTTGATCACAAAGAGGCGGAAAAATATTGATGTGCAAGGCAGAATTAAAAATCAGAAGGGACAGTTCGCGTCACAGTGAGTTACAATATCAAGGCTCTTTCATTCGAAAAATCATGAATCGTTTCAAAATCTACACTAACGAGAGGGTGCTTGAGGAATTAACACGCTGAAAATCCTGCCAAATGAACGATGAAAATCAATCCTTTCCCTTCTGAGTATGAAACAAAAAACGAGGATATGAAAAAGAGACAAATGCCTGAAGGAAAGCGATATCGACAGCCACAATTAGGCAAAGAAAGAAAAAAGAGAAAGGAACCTAGCGGGTATTTGCATGTATCCGGCAATTTTTATGGCCCACTCCCTCTATATCTTTCGGCTTTGTTGTAAAAATAACTAATACGGACATTTCCCCAAAGAAGATGCATTAACCAGATGAGATATTCTCCGAGTTTATCAACATTGTATTCTATAACGACGTTTGAAAGCGATAAAACAAAATCTGGAATTAAAAAGAGTCTAAGTTTCGGAGAATCGAAATATTTTTGGAATCAGGATACTTTAAATTTAACTGATTAACGATTTCTTTTTACGATATCATTACTCTTTCAAATTACCCATGCAAAGAAGTTTAACTAAAGCTTAATGAAATCTAATCAATACAAGTAACAGCAAAATAGCTGAAAATTCAATTATGCAGCTGGAAATAATGAACACGAGAGATAAATGAAGAGCAGCGAAAAAGGATGACGGGTAAAAATGAAAATGAAGAGGAAAATGGAAAGTCAATGAGAAAGAAGGCCTGCTCGTGGTGCATTTCCCGTGGCAGAAGATGCCCATTAGTTATGCTGCTGCAGAGAGACACATAGATAATTTCTCGGCAAGAAAAATAAACGAAGATAAAAGAAACGAACAGCTCTGTCAAATGCAGTGATAATTTAAATCTGAATACCGTTTAATTAATCCCAGAAATGCAAGAAAATTACTATTGATATCCTAGAAAATAAACTCATGATTCATTTATCACGAAAAATATTATGATGCAAGAAGGCTCAAATATTGTCGTCACCATTGTTTGTAGTAACAAATATTCCCAGGCTTAAATAATGCAATAACAAGATAAAGAAAACAAAGTACCATGGAAATGAATTTTCTTCTAATTTATTTGAGAAAAAATCTTGATTTTCGGAAATAAATAATTGACAGGCAATGTTTATGAAATACGACGTTTGAATTCGCATATGTCAGAATGAAGACGAAGGAGAAAAAATAAAACCTCATGGGAAAGTGACATCTTCTGGGATGAAAAGTGTACGAGGAATAATAGAAAGAGAATTAAAGAGAGATTAGAAAGTCCGAGAATAATAAAACTCAAGTAAAAAAGGTAAAAATGCTGTACGCGAACTTGTCGATTCAAAAAGAGCCTAGAAAAATGGAAAAAGGAACAACGAAAAAGACAGTTTGGCGCCAAACGTGGAAAACTCGTTTATTTTGGCAGATTAAAAATTACAACGTCTCAAATTTCGTGTTCATTCAAAGAAACATACCATTTTGGATAAAAATAACATTTTTTTAAATTATGAAAAAGCGAATAATTTTTAAAGAGACATAAAATATCAAAAATTCGCGCAAAATAAGAATCTACTCGACACGTGACACTCATAAATTTCAAATTCTGTCCAAGAATGTCAATATTTCAGCCGCGCGTAAAATGTGAAAGATTGACTGAAACGTTGCAATTGTATGGAGAAAATGAATGAAGAACAAATGGATAGTGGTGAATTGAATAGTTCAAATTGTCAAGAGTTGAACGGAGCTATGAAGCTGATTGAAGAACAAAATATTTGCTTTTTACAGATTTGCAAAATTATTATTCAACCTTACTTCTGAGCATCAGAAAGTTAGTTATTCTATCCCTACATAAAAATAATTTTAACGATTTTCAACAATGGTTTGATAAATTGAAAATTACGCCTTGAGATGAGCTAAAATTGAAGTGAATTAAAATCGATTCAATAAAATGAAATGATAACTTCATGCATTTAGTCGATAATGCCTTGTTTGGAGAGACAAAGAAACAAAAAAGTGAAAGAGAGTCGGAAAACGACAAACAGAATAAAAATTGACAAGTCATTTTGAAGGTCGTTTCGAGTTCGGGAGATCGGCAAACAGCAGAGGAGAGGGGAATAAAGTTGAAACTCGCAAAATTCTCGTTCTCTTTTTGTGGCCAAGTTCCTTTCTTCTCTCGATGAAAATCGTTAACTCGCACTCACTCAGAGTCTATGAAACACCTCCAAATTGCACGCCATATTTACACAGATCTATGTTTCCTATTCCGATAAAAGCTATCTAAATCTATAATTTGCTATGAAATATGAAGGGAATTGATAGAATAACGAACAATGAAATAAATCAATGCAATTTGATTCGAATAAAATAGTTTTATTCATTATCAGCAAAGTTGTTGGGATTCGGATTCGCTAGCGAGCCCGAATCCGGTCCGAGTTCCGATTTTTATGACTTCCAACGGCTCCTTGCATTCAACACCCACACCCATTTGTGATCACATCTACTTTTTTCTTTTCCCTTACCTCCTTCCCCTACTATCTTCTCAGAAAATGGGTATAGAATACAAAAGGCCCTTTATTATCAAGTGATTATGTTTACCAAATCAATCCACAATCTCATAGCACTATGAACAAGTTATGAAATCGCTTTGTAAAGCGGATATTATCGCCTTAGATAATCACAAAACTCGACGTTCCTCGCAATATTATCACTGATAATAATGATTATTTTTAAGCAGTAATTAACTTTTGATACGATCATTTTTATGAACTTTGAAGAACAAATATTTTTATTCAATAATTTCATTTTATCCAATTCTAATAAACTCTCTTCAACTCGGCTGCCACGAATGAAAACCCGATGATTTTTATTCAAAACTTATCGAATTTGTCAAGTTTTCATTCAAAAATTACTCGTGAAAGATGGACATATTTCGTAAGAAAAATTAGCTGCAAGGCCCGCTAAATTTGTGAATTGAAATGATGCATCAAAAATAGGGAGGATGGAGATGAGAACCTGGAAAATTAGGTTGTCAAAATCTGGTTCGTTCAGAATTTCAAGTTGGAATCTGATTTTCTAGGGATTCCGAACGAACCTGAGAGAATAAAATCAATTGATCAGAAAATTTTGATTTGAATGCAAAAATGCAGAAAAGTAACACGAAAAAGTGATATGGCCATAAGAACATCGACAGTTGTGTAGGATTATTTGCGAATTTGCACGAATGAAGCGGTTTTACGTAAAAAGTAACTTATTTCGACTTTTTCTCCAATTTTACATCAACCTGGTAGTCAAAATTTATCTACTAACTGAAAAATGTTTCATATTTCGTCCATTCGTACAAATTTCCCATGAAAAGTATAAAATGCAATAAAATTCGGGAATTCTTTATAATTTACATTAGTCGAATTTACAAGAAGGATTCTGCGACTTTTGCAATTTGGCATAATTCGAGGAAAAGAACTCCTCAAAGGTGATTTTTGAGAAAATCGAATGGAAACCGTAAGACTAGAGCTGCCCATAAAATGAGATATATGAATTTTGAAAAATAAAAATTATTTTCATTATCAAAAAAATGAAAAATAGAAATTTGTGCATAGATAAAATAATCTGATAAATTAGTGCGATCTGTAAAAGTAAGTAAAGAGTTAGATATTTTTCTCGCAAGGATACCATTTTTCGACGGTCCGAATACCTTTTCGATCATCCGGAATTGCACTTAAACGAACTAGAGGAATGTAGACCTGAAAGGAAGGGAAAATCAAACTGATCGAGCAAATTTTATTCACTAGTTATTTAGTCGATCTTGTTATAAAAATTGTATCGGTCAACTTTATCGTTGTTAGAAAAAATATTCGGTAAGGAATCATTTCTTCTTATTATTAAAATGCTAGTTTAAATAAATAAACAAAACTCTTACCATGTACATTTTGTGGTTGTCCATGAGACCGCCGTTGTTCCAAACCGAGACCTCGAGCACCCGTGTTGACAGCAAATCCACGGGGAAATGATCGTAGGACAGCTGAAAATTGTAAGAATAGATTTTGATAGTAAACAAATTCTGACATTTTGGATGTAAATGAAAAGATCCAATATTAGGCGATTCAGAAAATACATGATTTTTAGAAAAACGGAAGGAAAGAAAGAAAAGAGAACAAACTATCGAGAGGAAAAGGCTAGATTCTGTTATGGTAGGATTTCATGTCTATTCTTTCCATGCTAGCAAAAGCTATGATTTTCTTTCTCAAATTACAATATTTGTTTTCATATGAATTAATTTTTTTTAAAATCGTACCTCCTGATTGAAAGTCGGATTTTGCGACGATTTAACGATGTTCGTCTTTCGTTTCGAAAAATTTTGCGGATCTTAAAAGAGAATTTTAGAAGATTTAAGGAAAAGCTGAGTTTACCTGGCCTCAAGTAGACTTTGACATAGGCGTCTGGAGCAGCATTCGTTGGTAGCATCGCTAGATTTTTAACGTGGCCTAAAAATTTCATTTTTTTAACTTTTAAATGACTTATTGAAATGAAAAATGGAAAGATGATGAGAATTATTTCAGGAGAAACATTTTAATTTCCAATATGAATTCTTGAATGTGTATTTCCAAAATAGGAAAAGATAGATTTTTTCTTACCAACGAAAACATTTAGCTTCTGTTGGATACTGTTGTGACTGATCTTCAAAAACACTTGGCACTGACTTCGATCCATGTTTTCGTCCTCTGAAACAAAATTTCATCTTCATATTTTAGACTTTTTTTTCAAAATAATTCAATTCTGCAAGTCTGAGAGAAAAATCAGAACTATTTTGCGAAATGTAAAATTCTACCTGTCGACGATGAATCGTTTTTGTTGTCGCGTAATATCGAATGAAAAAATGTGTAGACCAAATCGCACTGAAATAAAAATAAATAAAAAGTAAACTCGAATTTTTTGAAGCTGTCTAAATCATTTGAACGAAAGATCAGAAAGTTCTCAGAGAAAGAAAGCATTATAAAAAGAAAGTATTAAAAGAGCCCTTCTTTTTCCCATCTAAGGAAGTTACCATCCTGCATCTTTCCTTTGAAAAATGGTCTTGGAACTTTCATACGATCTTCTAATTTTCATGAATAGAAAATGAAATTGGAGTAAGGATGAAGGCGTTCAAAAACTATCGAAATATTTGTTGTTTTCCGAAGAGTAGGAGACTGAATATTTCTACCAAATTTTTTAATTAGCGATCAAATAACTTTTTTAATTCATAGAAAAGTCTGCTTTCGAAAAAAAGACTTTATCACGAATGAAACTTTTCGCATGAGGCAATGGATAAGATGAATCTTGAATAAAATATTCCGAGCCGACACAGAACAATTTCTATAAAGTTGGTCGAACCGATGACTCTATGCTCCAGGAAGTTCCACTCATGAAGCATCAACTCAACGACAGAGAAATAAGTAGGTAGACCTTTCAATCTCACTTCAATTCATCTCGATTCTCCTCTTCTCACTTTTCACCCTAATTTCGTCTTTTCCTTGTCGAAAGCAACACTTTGTGTTCTTCCAAACGATCTTCAAGGAGGAGCATAAAGCTAAACAAATTTATTCTCTTCCTGAAGCAATCGACCATGTGATTTTTCTGACGAAAACACAGATGGCACGTCTTCTACATGATTTTTGAAGAAATGTTTAAACAATTTTGAAAGAAAATGAACTACTAAAGACAAAATTATTAGGGCTTTTTTTTTTTTTAATTTTCAAGTATTGCAGCATCATACTTTTAAAAATCTCATTAGAACCACTCCGTACAGGAAATAATAATAGAAAAGTAGGAAATTCCTATGAAAGAAGATCAAATGTAACAATTATTGTAGGAATTTGAAAAACAAATGATATTACCTGTCGAATTTCGTTGGGTTGACTGAAGAGATTCCTGAGGTAGAGCTCGATATCGGACATGCGTTTGTGGGCGGCTGCACGCACATTCGACCGCATTCGACTGCCTCCCGAAGGAACAGACAACTGCATCATTGGAAATCTGGAAAAGTTTTTTTTTGCTTTCCAGTCTTTATCTTTCATTCTACTATGTTGTGCTTATTTAAATTTTCTAGATATTGTGATTTTTAGTCATCTGACGTTGTTTCATCATGGCAAAATTCACGGAAAATACTCGATAAAGTAGGAAAAAAGTTAGATCAAAAAGTTTCGAAGTCCCAATGAAGATTGAATTTGATAATAAATCATCGTATTTGTTTATTCTTTAATTAACATAATGGGCAATGGATCAAATCAACCCATTTCATTGGAAGCGCGTAGTTTGTTCTTCATATCCTCAGGAAAATAAGGAAGAAATTTCTCATTTCTGCTCTATTCATCAACATTTTCCCCTTTCCACTGATCGATCAGTAGCCTTTCAGACTCAACAATTGTTGTGCATCACTTTTTTCTTCGAAACAAAACATTGACGTTCAAAATATGAAAAGTGAACATGAAAATATGCGACACCAAAAGACCATGTTTTGGAACACGGCAAAAGTCGATTTTGTTGAAATCCAATTTTCAAAAATTGACATATTTCGTGAAATTACATCGAAAAATTTGCATTAGTCCAAATAAAAAGACGCTTAATTTCTAGCGAACCTCTAGCTTTCGAAATATATATTTTTTAAATCTTACCTTTTCCTCAATTTCTCATGGAGCTCTTCGAATTCAGCGAATGACCGATAGACGAAATGCGGCACGGAGATGTTTTCCCGGACGACTTCGATTTTGTACAGCTGAAAATCGAAATCTTGTCAAAAATATAATAGAGTTCAGGAATAGATCTGAATTAAACATTCAAAGATCTAGTCGATACTGTAAATTTATCTGAACAGAAATGGCATACATAAACTTTGCTCGGCGAATTCCGCTTCTCGAATCCACGAACTCTGACGTCTTTTATTCGACCGTCTGTCTGGACTCTGAAATGGAAATCCATCAAATTTATCAAGATTTCAATAAACTAAACAATATCCAAATTGGCAGATCAGTGTAAAACTTTAGATCGAAAATTGTCAAAGTCTCTGGAAGATTACTATTGTATTTTTAGATTTCAGTGATAAAATGTTAAATTTCTCTAACTAGTAAGGTATTTCGTTAAAAATTTGAAAAGCAATTTCAAAAATTAATAAAAATTGGAACATTCTTACGTATAAAGTTGTGGAATGAATGAAAGCGAACTGTTGTCCTTCTTTGTGAAACTCGAACTGGACGACATGAACTGAGCCAGAGTGTGCGCAACGAAGTTCAATCTTGTTGACAATGATTTCAAGGACGACTCAAATATTCCTTTTTATCAAAAATAAAAGTAACTTCCAAAACCTGAATCATTTCTGTAAACTGCATCGTGGCATTCGTTTCGCTCAAATCCAACATGAGATTCTTCTCGACGAATGCGAGGGAATCCATGTTTATTCCCGGAACGTCAGAGCATGCCATCTAAATAAAAATATGATAATTTTAGAAATCTTATTTTATGAGAAAATATGTTCTATTAAAATTTTGGCATCTTGAGAACATAATAAATTTTTCCAACGATTTTGTCTTTAAAACGGGCTAGCATTTTAATGAAGTACAACTTTTTCCTGTCAAGATGAAGACTTATTTTCTTCATACATAGTGATACAAATTAAATTTTGATTACCATTCGGAGCAGATTTGTGAGATTAGTCCTGTTTCTCCTCAAGCAGTTGAACGCCTTGCAGCAGTAGTCGATGAATGTCTGGTAAGACTCGGTCGCCTGATTCCTGCCTCCGTTGATCACGAAGAACATCTCGCTCGTGAACACAAACGGCACTCGGTCTCTAAAACCGAAGCAATTATTTTCCTGTGATTTTTTGATTTTTTAAATAATTCATTTAGCTTATTCATAATTCAATTTAAATAATCTCAACTAAGCTCTTTTTCTTTATCTGATGATATTTATGTTTACTTTAGTTTTATATTTTGCATGCTTCAATTTATGCCATTTTTCGAGCATTATATGACTAAATTATTGATAATCAATCAGATAATCGAGTATGAAGCATTTAGAATCTTTAAAATTTTGAACTAATAATTATTGAAATTAATAAGGCTCGTATCATATAATTGAAACTATTTAAGCCAATAAATGCATATATTCTTTAACATTTCCACTTCCCGAGTCAAATATGATATTTAGGCAATCTGAGAAATAATGACCATGTGTTACAGATGGAATAGTTGAGGAATCATCGGAATGTGGTGACGGTAAAAACTCATGAACGAATTTACTCAACAAACATATTTTTATTTGTTTTTGTTTTTTTTTTTTAATTTTGATTAAATAAATATGATTTTTTATTCGAAATATCTTATCAAAGTATGATAAATGAATACTTCAAATAACACATAAGGCATTGAAAATACTGAGTAACGTTAGCGATTTTCTTATCTTTCATTGCTTTAGCGAGTTGAGAAGAGTTTTAATTTTCAAGCGTTGATTGAAATTTGCGATCAGCCATAATTTTCTAAATGTCCGACATTTTGAAAACAATCGTCTATACATCTATTGATTACACTATTGTTCGTCCAACATCATACTTATTATCTGCTATCGGAATTATTTCGAGTAAAGAGTCAGCTATCGTTCAAGAATCATTCTTCAGAAAATGGTTCTCATTCAAGGCAGGTTCAGAGCCCAATTTATAAAAAAAAAACTAATTTATTTTAGGGATTGTGTAATTTGTGCTGCATAATAATTGTAAACAAGCACACCTACTACGTTATATCAATCGCTCTGCTATCATATTTCTCGTATGTTAAAATTAGAAAAATAGAACAAGGTAATTTAGTCAAATTTTTCATGAAGATCTAGGGTGAAACATTGATATTTCAGAAAACCTAGAATTGGACAGACGGATAACAAATTTGGAAGATCAGGCACCTCATTTTTAGCTTAGATTATCAATTAATTTATTGATTTTAGAACCAACCGCAAAGAAATTTACGTCAAGATAGAGATGGAACGAATCCAGGATAATTGTCATTTTAGAGTTGTTCTTTTTTCGTTTAGTTTCAATAAATAATATGAATTTTATTTTTTTGTCGGCTTGGTTGAAAACGAACATTTTTTTCTGTAGATAAATCCTTAGCTTTCAAAAGAGGGAAAAATGGGTCAATACCAACTGACCAAATGGTATTAAGGAAGAAAGAGAAAGATTACTCTAGCTAAAAGCGCGATGTTCATTTTCCTTGTGACGTGACGTCAGGATTAGCATTTTTGCAGCTTCCATTGTGGAATCATTCCATATCTTATCAGCTTATCAACAGACGTTTTTCACATTGTAAAATAGCTCTCAAAACAGCGCGAATTTTCACCTTCTGCAGAAAGAAATTACGCAAAAATTGCACATGAATAAGGTTATAAAATTCAGCGTGAAATTCGCGTCAAAGCGCTAGTTTTCATCTATAAAAATCGACCCGACGCCCTATTTTGCGTGGGCCAAAAACGCGTACAAAATTGGTATTTCTTAACGGGAAAAACCATCTGCAAAGCGTTTGTACCTTTTCATTCTTAGCCATGTATAACGACTTGAACTTTGGAAAGCAGCTGGAATATTGGAAGCGAGTGATTTTTTGCCTGGCAAAAAGCGTTCTTTATGCATTTCCCCTTTATATGTAAAATAAAAAAGTTCACTATTTTATCACTCGGCTATTTAGCTATCATATCCCTTTCATTCAAACTTATTTCCTTTGCAATACATATGAAAATTTAATTCAACCGCTATAGAAAATTTCGTCAAGTCTTGTTAAATTTTAATTCTAATCTATTTTTATCACACTCATTTTCGAAATTTTGGACCGCATTTTTCCGTTAGAAATTTGCCACCAAAGTTCCAACGCTCATTTTCGAGTTACAGTAATTCATTTTGAAACACGTAACATTTATGTTCGTATGTTAACGCGTTACTACGAAATACTTAGAAATGATTGTACTTAGCTAATTTCTGAGAATGTTAATTCATTCACTAAATACGATAACTCCCTCGCATTTTACATAAAATAATTGGCCTATAGATTTGATATATTAAAGGATATATACTCCAAAAATCGGTTGATATATAATTTGAGTGTGATTTAAATATTTTATTTCGGGCTTCATACTATGAAGACCTATATCGCAACTTTCGAAAGATCTAACTCTGAAAGAATTTATGGATTCTTTTAAATTGAAAAGTCACGATTTTGCGAAAGATCAACGAATATTCTTTCAGAGAACAATCTAGAAACCACACTTTGGGAAAATAACATTGCTAATCCACATGTTGAAAATTTTATCAAAATAACTTTGTTAAAGCTGTCGGTTAGACACTAATTTATAGTTTTACTAACAAAGGTTTCAGATTTTGTATGTCTATCTCCAGCCGATTTTCGGGCTTATCCTTTATCATGCGAAGTCTTAAAGATAATTTTTATGAGAACTGAACGATGTATGATTTAGAAGGTGCTGATTAATTTTAATTGACAATATTCCAGACATGTTTTGATACGTGATATATATGAAATATAAGAATCGCTTGCAAACCTTGCACATTTTTCTTTAATATTTAATAGATAGCACTATCTTTCACTGGATGAAAGACAGCGCTTCCCACGTTCCAGTTACTAATCTTAAATTTTCAACGAATTGCTCACTTTTTAATCGTTAGTCGACTGGGTATAGGCTAGAATTTCCATATATAGCCAGTTTTGAAATGGCTTAATACCTTTGTTATTATTATGAGCATCCATGCTTGAAATGCAGGTTAATAATGTCAAATTTGATAACTTGAGCAGAAAAGATTAATATTATTTTGCAAACCTTGACTTGAAAATTTAGGAAAAACCACATTTCGAACTTGCGATTTTTCATCAGAATATGACATTTTGCATAATTATTTCCACAGGTGATCAAGAATAAAAGACTAAATTTAGATTTCTAATTTCTTGAAAGGCTGCGATGAAACGAAACATAATATTTGAGCAAGTTTGCAATTTAAGAATTTCGAGCAAGTTTTTGCGTTATGCTTTTTGTTCTATTGATCATAGAATCATTTTTCGTTATTTTTCAATTTTTGAAATTTCACTTTTCTGGTTTATTTTCAATAATTTACGTGCCAAGTCATATCATTTTCGAAACAAACTTCACATTTTGCTAGAGATCTAATCTTAGATGCTCGCAGGACTTATATATAGTACCCCTTCGGCATATTGTTATGATTTATCTATTCGTGTTTCCTACGCTTGACTTAGCTAGTATACTAAAATCATTCAACTGATCGTAAACCTTTGTTGCGTGGGGGTAATTATCGCCGCTATTGCATCATATCCGACATATTAGATATTAGGGATAATGTTGATATTATATCAGAATCTCTAGCAAATTAGTGTTTTCGATAACTTTTCTGAATAAACGGATGAAATCAGAATAGATATGAAATGCGGAATAATTTGGATTTAAGGATTTTTCCAACTTAATGAGTGACGAAAATGCACCTAATCATTGCTAATTACCACATGATGGAATCAGGAAATCAAGAATTCGTTTTCCTTTTTTCAGTTACCAAATTTTCACTGAACCTTGACAATCCTTAACGTTTGCTAATTATTTCTTCGCCAAATTTCATTTTCCTTTTCCAATTTACTCTCTAGTGTAGCAGATATCGCTAGAGCTATATTTAAACTGTACATTCTAAAAATACCGCCATGTTTGTTGAATTTTGAAGTTTCACCGACTAATGTTCAGACATTTCATCATACCTGCTGAACATGTGGGCACGAACAGATGAAAACAAGTAAAATGTTACCAATTTTCCCTTTGCGCAAAGGGGTCAATTTAACTCTGACTCCCCTTGACCATTTCTCTGTTCAAAGAAAACGGTTCAAAGCTTTCGAAAAACCCTCCGAAAAATACGTTCTCGAAGCATGGTTAACAGACTGAATAATTCATTTTTTCTGCAGATCTCATTTAAAATGTCATTAATATTTCAGCTCATTATATTGCATTTTTCTCGAAAAAATGTGTACTTTGAACCAATTTGCAAACCGGAAATGCGCTTTTTCTAATGCAAGTTTTATAACTCGAATGATTAGCTAAACACCCTCATATCGCTTCCTGTTATCATGTTTTCAAGTAGAATTCGATGCATAGACTGATAATTTTCCTATCTTTTCTTGTACGGAATAGATTCTAGCTTTATTGTCGCTCTCTATGTTGGAGAATGAAGAAACAACGCAGACAGCGACGTCGCTCACCCACCTTGGGAGATGAGACAAAAAATCGCAGACACTTGCCAATTTCCTTGACTCTTTGCAAACAAGACGGGAGTTTTCATCGCTTCAACAACTTCTTTTTCTTTCAAATTTCCTTTAACCATGCGATTTCGCAGGAAAAATTGCAACCGGTAGGCCATTTTCGTCGTACTTTTAATCCCTACTTGGCACGGGGAGGAGGATTCTACGCGCCAAATAGTCCAGTTCTATGTACTACGATGAATTTCCCTGCGTGGTTTCAAGAAAGCCGGAAATGACTGGTGCGAATTTTGGCAATCCGTTCAACTGTTCAAAATTCTCGGTATTAATCGCGTTGTTAAAACTCGCTCAAAATTTTGTCGAAATTTGCAGCCAAATGCTTATGGATGTTAGTCAATTTGTATTTCGACAAAAACAATGTTTGAAAAAGGCGTATTTGACTGAAAAAGCGCTGCAAATTTGCAAACAGATTTAAAGATTTAGTATTTTTCTTCGAAGAATTTCAATGTTTTTTTTTTTTTGAAAATTGAGGTTTTTGAAGATTTCAATATAATGAACGAAAGAGTTTAAATGGAACACATGGAATAATACCATTCAAATAATATTCAATCACGAGCTTAATCCTCAAAAATTAAGCTCTTCCCAGAAAGAGGCAGCTGATAAGGATCTTGATAATGGAGACTTGCGATCTTATCATTTATCATTCATGAATTTCCAAACATAATAATAATAATAATATAGTTGCGCAGAAAATCCTCCTACTTTATTTCCGAAAATATGATTCACAGCCCACGGATTTTGGTGCACTTTTGTTGAAAATTTAGGATGTCTGATTTTTTTCTCGAATTTGCTTGAGATTAGTATTTTGGGATTGCATTATTGTGTGAGTATCTGTAAACTCTAGTTTTTCTGCCCATTTTGTGATCGAACATTTGCGAAGCCGAATTTCTATAGTTAGGCTAAAAGTAAAATATCGTAAACACAGGTAATGTTTAAGTCTTGCGTCAAATGCTTATTTACTCGCTGCCCGAAATTATGAGTCAGAAAAACTGGCCCTGATGACCTGAGACGTAAAATATGTCATGTTCCAGACTGTTTTTGCGGATAAGGTCATTATTTTTGCACGTATGAACATTATCGTTGAGGTAGTGCAGAATAATATGGCATTTTAGGTCAGAAAAGGCACAATGTTTCTTTGTATGATGGAGAGGATAGTCGTAAAAGTTGGTATAATAATTTTTAAACATGCGTCTGTTTTGAGACGATCCAGGTTCGGTCATATAATTACTTAGTAATTTTTGCTTCGGACGTATTTTGAGTGGGTCCCGAAATTCGTCAAAAACGACACCAACATCGTGCTATCATCGTAATCTATTTGATGCGATTATTTAAGTCTTCGAAATTTAGTGGATTCAAGTTTCATGATACTCTTATTTAATGTTATCTACAATTTGCCTGCGTTCATTATTTAATTAATCCATTTTCATTGCATGCATTCAGTTTAAAAATGATGGAAAAACATCTGTATGTTTACATAATATACGCAGCCTTAATGAGCGTTTTTTCTGCAGATTGTATTTTATTACCAGAAAGATTAAACTTTCAACTTTGACCGCTATATTTTGTCGCTTATGCGAAAACCAAGCCCCGCCTCTTTTCATAATCAACAATTCCTCGAATGCGTAGTTCCTTTATTAGTAATTTAATGTGATAAGACGCGAAAATGTTCATATTTATTACCCCGCCTATTTCTTGTTTATTTGTCCTTTTGTGAAAATCGCCATATTTTGTATTCGGGTTTTTGCACTCCTAATGACGCAAAATTTTATAGTCATTTGGAAAAGTTCTTAAAAAGCGCGTAGTAACCAATAATACGATTATATATTACAGAGGTTTAAGAAAGTGATCATATTTTTCCCATAAATTTTATTGCCTTGAATCAG